>OX421502.1:1650000-1724352 GCA_949126835.1 Anisus vortex | reverse complement strand
TCTCTTCGACCAGATCACAGGAAATTCACATCTCAATGACGGTTCTTCCCCTGGTCAGAGAATAGGGAACTTGGAATCTTTGATGCAGGACCCCGACGGACAAGAGAGAAAACTCTGACCAACAACACAGGGCCTTTGAAGTTTCCCTACCGCCGCGTCTTCCCCCCCCCCCCCCGCACCCCTCCCCACTACCGTTTGGTACTTATTTCCACATGCCAATCAATCAAATGTTGAATTGAAGAGACATGTTGACCAATCGGATACGCTATCTACGGGTCAATCTTACCCTTGCCCCTCCCCCCTCATTACAATCACGTGGGGAGTTGCAACCTAACTTGTTGTTTAACATGTAATGTAATGTAAATGTAAGTTAGTTTTAGGGCAGTCTGGCTTAAGGAGTCTCGAGGGTTGGATGCCCCGAGCTCCAATAGCACCAAGCGGTGCTACAGTCTGTTGTAGAGTTCTTGTTAGGACTATCTGCTACATATAGTTTAAGCCTATGATTAAATGTACACTCTTTATCACTTGTATTTGGATTGTATGAATTATGTGCTCATGTCATCAATGATTGAATACGGACTTTCACGTGAATAAAATATTCGTTGTTACAATACGCCTTGCTTATCGATTGATAGAATACCTGTTTGTGCGACGTCCAGTGACAGTGTCAATTAGTCAACAGTTTAACTCAACCTACGTATTAACGAGCCAAAACGAAACCTGGATATAAATTTGTCTTAGAATCACCTAGGAATCATCTGCACTTCGGGACCACATACAACCTAGAAAACCTGCCTAAATCACCCCTCCCCATCACCCTGTGTACCTGCTGAGTTATCCTCTAAGTCTGCACTGACAGCCTATACGCTAATTGCAGGCCCGGTGACAGCATCTTAGACCAGCACGCCACAAAGCTGCAATCCCAGAACACGAAGGTGTAGTATTCACAGATCCAGTTGTAGATACAGACCCCGATGAAGATGAATTTGATGGTCTATTTCAAAAAGCATATAAACACTTACCAAATGATGTTCAAATTCAATCATCCGAACCTTCATTGAAACACCAACTTGTAGACCCAGGTGTAATAGTCACAGACCCCGATGAAGATGAATTTGATAGTCTATTTCAAAAAGCATATAAACACTTACCAAATGAAGGTCAAATTCAATCATCCGAACCTTCGTTTAAACACCAACTTGTAGACCCAGGTGTAATAGTCACAGACCCCGATGAAGATGAATTTGATAGTCTATTTCAAAAAGCATATAAACACTTACCAAATGAAGGTCAAATTCAATCATCCGAACCTTCGTTTAAACACCAACTTGTAGACCCAGGTGTAATAGTCACAGACCCCGATGAAGATGAATTTGATAGTCTATTTCAAAAAGCATATAAACACTTACCAAATGAAGGTCAAATTCAATCATCCGAACCTTCATTGAAACACCAACTTGTAGACCCAGGTGTAATAGTCACAGACCCCGATGAAGATGAATTTGATAGTCTATTTCAAAAAGCATATAAACACTTACCAAATGAAGGTCAAATTCAATCATCCGAACCTTCATTGAAACACCAACTTGTAGACTCAGGTGTAATAGTCACAGACCCCGATGAAGATGAATTTGATAGTCTATTTCAAAAAGCATATAAACACTTACCAAAATGAAAGTCAAATTCAATCATCCGAACCTTCGTTTAAACACCAACTTGTAGACCCAGGTGTAATAGTCACAGACCCAGATGATGATGAATTTGATAGTCTATTTCAAAAAGCATATAAACACTTAGGCACATACCAAATTCCCGAACCTTCAACAAAACATAAATTTGCAAACTCAGAATACGAAGGCTTACACTTCATTCAAGCTGAAGTTGACCCAATTGATGCTGTTGATAAGCTATTTGATAGATTGATTTTAAATACCAAAAATCACGAAGTCGAACGACGAGAAGACGAGGTCGAACGACGAGAAGAAGATGAATGTGACCGTGAAGTAGAAGAAATTGGACATGACTTAATGCGCTCCTTTTTCTATCTCTTTATTTTTTCTATTGTTTTGGCTTTTGTTATTATTTTTTTTTGGTTTTTTTAATGATTTATAAAGATTAAAAGCAATTTTGTTTTCAATTTTTGTTTTTCTATCTTGAGTCATTATAGCCCCAATATTGGGCTAAAGTCAAGTAGTCATTGGCTAAAGTATATAAGGGGAATATGGGTATGAGCTTGTATGCAATGAAGTAGAGACTTGTTACTGTGGTGTTTGTTGTTGAAGAAAAAAATGAGTTACTCTTTATTTCATTTGTCTGTGCGAGATCAGTGTGTGAATGATGATATGTTACAATTTATTACCAATAACCGTGCTCGGATTGTATCACACCCTCATCTTGTTTCAGATGACGAAGGCGAAGAAGGATTCTTTTCGTTGATGAAAACTCTTCCTGCTGTTATTTTATTTTTAACCGGTGCTGGGGGTTCGGGTAAAACTCGAATGCAATGTAACATATCAGAATGGGGTAATGTGGCTTTCACTGCTTCCACAAATGTTGCGGGGCACGTTCTTCAACAAGTTCTCAAATACTCTGGTGGAATTAATGAATCGTACTCGTTCAACCTAACCACTTTTAACTATTTTGGAATGACCCCTGATAATTATGATGAAGTTAATCACATTCTGTACAAAAATTGTCCACAAAATATACAAAATGGTGACGTTACTGACCCGGAGGAATTCTTTCGTCACATCATGCCTAATCTACTCATCGCTTGTGATTACATTTACTACCTTGTGCAGAAAAAATCTAGTTCGAAAAAAGATGGTTTCACCACTAGCAGTTTTGGTACAATGCTTCTATCACCGAAGCAATACCAAATGGCGCGCACTCATTTACAAAATTTAGGGTCCCCCCATTCTCATTCCGACATCATGCGTTCCAATCCACCTCCTTGTTTAAATTCTACTCACAATAATGTGTTTCCACCACAAATGGCTGAATGCTCATTATCTGAAATTGACCAACTTTTAGTTAAACAAAATATAAAAGATTTCAGATCTCCAGAAGCAATAGTCGCATCGAACGAAGCACGATCAATGCAAGACTTCAATGACATGATTGCTGATAAAAACATGGAAGCAGCTCTTATTAAGAAAAAAGAGAATGAAAAAGAGCGTTTATCCTCGTAAGCACATACCGGTTCCTCTGTTTAGAAACACATATGTCATCGATGAAAGTGGGCGCCTCGATTGTACGTGGATATTTTTATTCAGCGCATTCCACCATTACATTCATCGCAAATATCAGACTGGAATAGGTACGGGAGAGCCACCCAACATCATATGCGTGGGGTCCTGCACTCAATCAACTATTATCAACAACACTCCTTACCACATAAACGATTATTCCATGCTATCCTGCGTTAGCAAAAACTTTATTGACAAATCTGCTCTCTACGTAAAAAATTGTAAGTTTAATAGACGCGCACACAGTGGGGATCCTGTCAAGAACGCCACCATCGCTCAGTTTGTTGAAATGGTTGAGAGTGGCGCACAAATTCCTATTAAATTCATGGACAAATTGACATCTTTGATTCGCATCGACCACGCAGAATTCATGAAAGGACAATACCTTCATCTTTGCTCCACTCATAATCAGTGTAAATCGATCATGACTTTTAACGCTGGACAATCTAATGTGGTTGTCACTTCCGATGTCATGGTCGCTTCTCTACCCGCCGACACTATATTTAAACCAGGAGAAGAAGTACCCGATGTATTATTTCCCACCACCTTGTTCAATGTACACCACAACTTGGGTGCCATATATAAAAGCATCATTTATCGAGACGCGGGCAAATGGACGGTGGGACGCAAGTTCATTAAATGTGAATCTTTTGTTAAACATCCTGAAGATGGACCCGTTTCTCTGCGTTGGACCGCCACAAGAGATCTTTATAAAAACACCCCTTACCTAGTTCCATCATCCACTTATGGAACTGTCACATGCATTTCAGGAACTATAGATGACTTTTGTTCCGACCTTTCTAATTCTTATCTACCAATCATGATGAATTTCGGTATGCTTTCAGCCACCATGAAATTTATGTTCAGTTCGCTCATTGAACTGTGCGCCAAACCCAATGTCATCTTCGAGGGAGCGCATAATCTCTATCAATCTCTTATCCGTTCTATGCATTCCACCAATCATAAACTACACAAAAAGCGCATCTTCGATCAACTCAAATTGCTTTTTATGACCATAGATAAGCTGTACATAGAACTCGCTCAACCATACCTACAAGTTAAACACGAAGTAAAAATATTCGACAAAAACACTCTGTACTTCATTACAGCTCACTCCATTGTTCAATTTATGGACATTCAAGATGACGATCAAACAGCTGTCATCGTCGCCGGCAAAACGTTCACTCTTAATCTTTTCAAAAAAAAATCGATCGTTTCGAAAGAATTCTCAGACTACGACACCGTGGAGAAAACTGACTGGCGAACTAATGAGCAACAACCTCCTTTACCCAAAAAAATTAAACTTGAGGATAGTGATTCAACTTCAAACACTCGAAATGAAATACCACTTGAATTTCAAACCGCTCAAGTCGACTCGGAAATTTTTGTAGAAGCCGATATGTTTGTTAAAACATACGATGCTGATGCTGGTGACAATGGAAAAGAAGACACTCCGTCACCAAAGAAGAAAAAAAGAAAAACAATTATTGCTCATTTTCCCCTTGTCGAAACGTGTGCGAGGACTATCGCTAGCACTCAAGGCATGAGCATTTCTAACAAACACTACGTTCAATGGAGTAATAATATGTCCGGGCAAGATATTATAGTCATGTTTACCAGATACACCAACGCTGACGATTTGTTTGTATATTTTGAAAACGAAAATAATCAGTTCACGCCTATCAATAAAATTACATTGGACGCCGTCACTCACATTCACAAACTTCAAAAAAAAATTGGAGGATATATTTGAATCTTATCTTCTGTAACAAAAACCTTTTTGTAATGAAATATAACTCCCCCCCTGGTAGGGGGGGTATTTGTTTTTTTTTATTCACAACAATGTTTTTCCAAAAAAAAATTAC
This sequence comes from Anisus vortex, assembly GCA_949126835.1. NCBI lineage: Eukaryota > Metazoa > Mollusca > Gastropoda > Planorbidae > Anisus > Anisus vortex. The sequence continues at coordinate 1,719,239 of OX421502.1, read as the reverse complement.
TTAAAACTTTATGCTTATGTCTTCTGAAATTATAAATCACTTATAAAAAAAAAAAAAAAAAAAAATGGAGGTTGTTGGATACGTCATTAAAGCTTGTTTAAAATGTGGTGATAATCCTTATGTACATGAACATTGCACTAATCCATTAAAATCTAAATATTACGTAGACCCATCTATATTTACTGAATTTTATTTTCCAGTAGGAACACCATTGGTTATTTCGCATAAACAGAGTTCTATTATAGGTCAAGTTGTAGATGTTTATGTGAGCCCCGGCGAATTCATTTTAGTTCGTGGTGAAATAGATGATTCTATGTTTATCGAATGTGTGGAAAAGGCAACTCGACATTATCATGACAGTTACAACAAGAGTATTAATATGATAGAGCAGTTTGTTCAAAAGATGTTATCTTCGTTTAGTTTGTCTCACGGTAAAAAAAGTTTATCGGTTCGTCATGTTAGCTTAGTTACTGTCCCAGGTCGACTTGGTACTCTTGTGACTTACAGTAAAGATCCTACTATTAGTTTAGTTAATCGAGAGGACAACCGCGAAATAATTTTTGATATCGTTAGTCATTTGTCGGCTTATCAGTTTGAAGAAGATAGCTACCGTTACGCCAAAATAAACGCTGAATTGAGTCACAATCCTAATTATTTTTACATTGACGCTTGTCGCAAAATGCCTCGTTCTTTTTTTGAGAATACGACCGCTGCTGATTATCAAGAATATAAAAGATTTCGAGATTTTCAGGAATGTGTCAACAATGTTGACGTTAAGAAGAGAAAGCGTTTAGATTTGGAAAAGGAAGATGCCGAAGACGATTCTATAGTGAACGCCGAAAGTAAAAGTAAAAAAAAATGCTTAATCGATAACAATCAAGAGAAAGTGAAAGAGATTGTGGGAGTTCCTCAACCACCTGTTATGGATAAAACTGTCATTGAAGATTTAATTAATCGTTCATTGGATACTAAACTAGATATGTTTTTACAAAAATTGGTAAACGTCACTTCGACTCCCACCACCACCACTCCCGCTATTAATATTAATAGTCCTAGTACTACTACTTCAGGTGTGATAAAATCTAAACCTGGTGAGAACGGACGATCTGACTTAGAAATCAATAAAGAACCCTCGGATATTACTATCGATGCTTCCAAGCAGCGAGATCCTAAATCTTTAATGTATCAACTCGCAGAATATTTATTGCAGGACATTAATAATAATGCGTCGTCCTCCAACACCCCTGGTTTATAAATAAATAATAATTAAAAAAAAAAAATGATTTCCGTTATGAATTCGTTATGAATTCATTATATGAAACAAGAGATTATGTGAGTGGATGGTCATGTGGGTATTCGATTTCTCATATTCGGGATAAGATTGATTCACACTATTTTTCAGATATAAGTGTACAACTATTTAAATTTTTAATTTCATCTCTCTCTGAACAAGAACGATTAATTGGCTGTGAACCAGTCGTTGCCAAGATTGCGTTTAAACATAAGAAAAAGAATAACAGGTCTAAGAAAAAAAAAAAAGTTAATAACAATGTCCACCACACCCGAAAATGACTACGATGCTGATTCAAGTTTTGATGTACTTTCTACTACAATTTCGTCACTCAATTTGACTCTAGCCAATAATATTACACCCACGTGAAATATACGCACAAATATGTTATTCCCAAGTAACGTCTAAAAAACATTAACATGAGTGTAATTATGATTAAACTATAAAATGTCATAACGATGTAAATATCATCTTTCCACCAACTAGTTTTTACGAATTTCGTTAGTGTAGTTGTGTGTGATTTTTCTGTATTTGTGCGGCGTTTTCTTAATGTTTCGTGCATTTTTTTTTTTTATTAATAACTTTTTACTTAACTTAACAAAAATTTTAATAATATTCTTTTTATTTTATCTACAGTGAACATCAATCGATCATCCATGGATCTCTTCTCTTTTAAGCATAATGCTTCCAATTCTGGTACAAATGCTGGTGTTTTTGATGATGACTTTTTTGACTTCTACCAAGATGAAATAGATACGGTTTTATCAAAAGTACCTCTTTTGGGAGATCGAGTATATGAAGAACATCTTCTTCATTTAGTACCCAATTTTGATGATGCTAGTGATATGGTGGAAAAGGGACATCGTTATTTGAGACCTAATTGGGAAAAAGATGTCGTAGTCAGGTTTCGTCCATATTCACTTTTTCACAGGTCCATTGATGACATATTTCTGTACAATAAAGCACCAACACCAAATAATATTGATCGCATTTCAAAATATATTACTGACAAAAGACAACGGGATGAATTTTTGAGGAGTCATTATTATTCTAAACTCAACTCAATAATTGTAGAAATGCAACAATTGGCTATTGTTGATCATTCATTGGTCGTTGCTGATGATATCGACATAAATTGCTCTAAATCGTCCACCTTTTTGATCCATCGTCCTCATCAGCCTGAAGTCAACGTCGGTCAACACATTCTTGATCCAAACCTTAATTGGGATGAGATTAAAGTTATGTGTGCTAAAGTTTCATCAATTCACCGTGCTGTTGATTGTTTATTACTGGAAAATGAAGAACCGTGTGGTAGAGAGCCATTTTCATCTATTATTCCTTATAAAAATGATCTGGCTCAATTTTTGAAAAGATATTATTTTAGAGTCGCTAGCTTGCATGATTCGATAGTAACAAAAGCACAATTGGAATATTCTGAAGGTGTAGACATATGGTCTTTCCCATCTCATGAACAAAAAAAAATCAATTCTAATTCTACTCTCATTTCTGATGCTATAGCTGATGATGACGACTCTGACTATGAATTTCAACAAAATGATGAAAAATATGACGATCAATTCATTCAAGACCAAGATCAATTCCATGATGATCACTACCACGATCTTCAATACCACGATGATCAATACCACGATGATCAATACCACGATGACCACGATCAAAACCGATCAAATTCTTCTAGGGTTGAAAACACTGGTATGCGAATTATGGAAATTGAAGATGATTTTGATGAAAAACTATTTCTATCAAAAAAAATTGAAAAAGACTATGAAGCTTGTGGCGTTTTGGGGAGAAGATTAACGTCACACTCAACTAAGAAAGGTCTTAGATGTAATCCGCTCTTATAAGATACTATAATCATCTCATATGTACGTACAAACCACTGACACTATGTGCCACTATTGAATGTCTGATTGGAGTAAGAATGTGTCTTTCCTTTCTATCTCCTATAATATTTAAGATTAAAGTATTTAGCTTGCATTGAATTTTATTTACATATATTTAAACGTTCTGCATGCTTATCAGTATATTACTTATTGTTATACGATTAGTCATTGATATTAGTTCCCATTCATGTACATTATAAATGTTGTAGCACGTGTGTGTTCCTCCCCCCTCCCCGCCCCATGCCCTCGGAACAAGGCCAGGGTCATACCTGACGCAACCAAGCTAATCCCCCCCCACCCCACAGTCTCTTCGACCAGATCACAGGAAATTCACATCTCAATGACGGTTCTTCCCCTGGTCAGAGAATAGGGAACTTGGAATCTTTGATGCAGGACCCCGACGGACAAGAGAGAAAACTCTGATTAACAACACAGGGCCTTTGAAGTTTCCCTACCGCCGCGTCTTCCCCCCCCCCCCCGCACCCCTCCCCACTATCGTTTGGTACTTATTTCCACATGCCAATCAATCAAATGTTGAATTGAAGAGACATGTTGACCAATCGGATACGCTATCTACGGGTCAATCTTACCCTTGCCCCTCCCCCCTCATTACAATCACGTGGGGAGTTGCAACCTAACTTGTTGTTTAACATGTAATGTAATGTAAATGTAAGTTAGTTTTAGGGCAGTCTGGCTTAAGGAGTCTCGAGGGTTGGATGCCCCGAGCTCCAATAGCACCAAGCGGTGCTACAGTCTGTTGTAGAGTTCTTGTTAGGACTATCTGCTACATATAGTTTAAGCCTATGATTAAATGTACACTCTTTATCACTTGTATTTGGATTGTATGAATTATGTGCTCATGTCATCAATGATTGAATACGGACTTTCACGTGAATAAAATATTTGTTGTTACAATACGCCTTGCTTATCGATTGATAGAATACCTGTTTGTGCGACGTCCAGTGACAGTGTCAATTAGTCAACAGTTTAACTCAACCTACGTATTAACGAGCCAAAACGAAACCTGGATATAAATTTGTCTTAGAATCACCTAGGAATCATCTGCACTTCGGGACCACATACCACCTAGAAAACCTGCCTAATTCACCCCTCCCCATCACCCTGTGTACCTGCTGAGTTATCCTCTAAGTCTGCACTGACAGCCTATACGCTAATTGCAGGCCCGGTGACAGCATCTTAGACCAGCACGCCACACCTGTGGGCTCGTGCCGGAATTAGTTTCGCTTGACGTACATGGATAAGTACTCACGCTCAACATTGAACTCTGTGCTATGATATTCTTCACGTGATGAAAGACTGGGGGCTTAAGGTTTCATCAGGTGAGCGAACTGTGTTATTTGACTCCACTGCAAACACTCATCTATCATCGTAGAATTATACGTCAACTCTTGTTTCTGCCAATGCTATACGCTTGAAATATATCGCCTTGCCTGTTCGGATTATTTGCTGTATTACGTTTATTTGTCGGCTTCACGCCACAATAACAAAATCGCCACTCGTGTTTGGATAACTTGCTCTATTATGTTAGATGTCGGCCAGAGCGCCACCAATAACAAAGTCGTTTCCTGCTCGGATTAGCTCCTGTACAACTCTGTACACTGTATATGCTTGCCGAATGCCGATAGTCAATAGGCATATCGACATTTCTGCTTGGCATTAGCTCATGCGTAACGAAATTATTTGCCAGATCGCATAACTATGTCCGCCAAATACTGTGAACCAGTACCCGCCCTAAGAAACACTGAAAATATTCGCGCCCACCGGGCCTCAATCCAGCCTGAAATCTTCAACATTGCATATAATGTTCGCCCATTCAGCGATAATTCTTGGATACTTACAGCCAATTTCGCACTGGATTAAACTGTCATGTGCAGTACGTTTCCTGGAAGCTGACATTATTGCCTTTAGATTGGAATATATTAACTGTTATCGGATTACCATGTGTATATATTAACTTTTGATGAACAGTGTTCCTTACACAACGCGTTGGATAATAAATGTGTTAGATTTAAAGACTGCCTACGGGCCAATTAACTGTTCTCAAGCGCTACACGACCGATGTCACCCGCTGTCATCTGATGTGCCAGACCCACTCTGACGTCAAGACTCAAGAACCGCGGTCTAGCGTGAAAGAAAATGAATGTGTATAAATAAAACGGTGAGTGGCATATATGTAGTGGTCAAATGTACGTACAGAGATATTATTGGTAGCGAATTAAATAATTGCTTCTTTACCGATTTTACAAATTTATAAAACGGGAATTGAGAAAGTAGAACGATTTAATCTTTACTGTAGCCAAAGTAATGTACGCCCACTGCCAGCCCCCCCCCTTCCGCCGCTGCTTAAACACTGTTAAACAAGGGGAAATGTGTTACTTGAGAAAAGAAGAGAAGCCAATAGTGTAACAATTAAAGTGAAGCTATGTCCGTGTTTTAGCTCTAGGGCCCAATAATTGCAAACGAACGACAACATTGATACAATTTCCTGGCCTATCGCGCCAGAGGTGACTTGACTACCGCCTTACTCCGCCCCCCCCACTAGAAGTCACTCGCGCGTGAGAAATCAGAATCCACGTGATCGGAAACACTAGTGTTTAGGCTTGTGTTGGGGTCAGCTGCACGCGCTCACACAACGCCCGCCGCCGCCCCCCCCCCTGAAGAACGATCACTAGACCAGTAATGCATGTACCTACGTTAAGCAAAGGAACCCGCGCCCCACCCTCTATGACTCCGTCATAGATCCCCTCATATTTACGTTGCGATCCCAGATCCCCTCACCTGTCCGCTTTAGCGCGAGTCAGGGAGTGAACTGGTGGACCTGATAGTTCGATCAACAATTCGATCCCTATCAACCAGTTCTGGCATCCCGTCACGGAATTCCTCCAGATTCCGTAGAAACTACTGCCGAGGTCAATTAAGTGAATCCCGCATTTATAGCACATAGAAAGCATGAAATAAATAGATTTCTTAGCTAGTGCCTATCAATATATGAAAAGTAAGGACCTAAGACAGTCACAGACAAACGATAAAATGAATAAACCGTGTCAATAACTTGCAAATAAAGGGGACGAACCTAGACTAAGCATTATGCCGGAATAGATTTAAAGTACTGAAAGAAACGCTAAAGCATGCCTTTCTCCTCCGTCCATAACAGAAAAACGTAAAAATTCGCCCCGTCACCCCTTACCGCCTTGTCTCGACCTCCCCCCTCTTCCCCATAGCGATGACCACCCGCTTCGCTTCGATGGTCCAGAACTCTCATAGTGTAAATAGTAAGTGCAGTAGGCCTACCTCTAATGGGTCAAATCTTTCATTATATGAAAGCTTTAAAACATGGCGGGGCAGGTGTGGCGTTTTGGGGAGAAGATTAACGTCACACTCAACTAAGAAAGGTCTTAGATGTAATCCGCTCTTATAAGATACTATAATCATCTCATATGTACGTACAAACCACTGACACTATGTGCCACTATTGAATGTCTGATTGGAGTAAGAATGTGTCTTTCCTTTCTATCTCCTATAATATTTAAGATTAAAGTATTTAGCTTGCATTGAATTTTATTTACATATATTTATACGTTCTGCATGCTTATCAGTATATTACTTATTGTTATACGATTAGTCATTGATATTAGTTCCCATTCATGTACATTATAAATGTTGTAGCACGTGTGTGTTCCTCCCCCCTCCCCGCCCCATGCCCTCGGAACAAGGCCAGGGTCATACCTGACGCAACCAAGCTAATCCCCCCCCCCACCCCACAGTCTCTTCGACCAGATCACAGGAAATTCACATCTCAATGACGGTTCTTCCCCTGGTCAGAGAATAGGGAACTTGGAATCTTTGATGCAGGACCCCGACGGACAAGAGAGAAAACTCTGACCAACAACACAGGGCCTTTGAAGTTTCCCTACCGCCGCGTCTTCCCCCCCCGCACCCCTCCCCACTACCGTTTGGTACTTATTTCCACATGCCAATCAATCAAATGTTGAATTGAAGAGACATGTTGACCAATCGGATACGCTATCTACGGGTCAATCTTACCCTTGCCCCTCCCCCCTCATTACAATCACGTGGGGAGTTGCAACCTAACTTGTTGTTTAACATGTAATGTAATGTAAATGTAAGTTAGTTTTAGGGCAGTCTGGCTTAAGGAGTCTCGAGGGTTGGATGCCCCGAGCTCCAATAGCACCAAGCGGTGCTACAGTCTGTTGTAGAGTTCTTGTTAGGACTATCTGCTACATATAGTTTAAGCCTATGATTAAATGTACACTCTTTATCACTTGTATTTGGATTGTATGAATTATGTGCTCATGTCATCAATGATTGAATACGGACTTTCACGTGAATAAAATATTCGTTGTTACAATACGCCTTGCTTATCGATTGATAGAATACCTGTTTGTGCGACGTCCAGTGACAGTGTCAATTAGTCAACAGTTTAACTCAACCTACGTATTAACGAGCCAAAACGAAACCTGGATATAAATTTGTCTTAGAATCACCTAGGAATCATCTGCACTTCGGGACCACATACCACCTAGAAAACCTGCCTAAATCACCCCTCCCCATCACCCTGTGTACCTGCTGAGTTATCCTCTAAGTCTGCACTGACAGCCTATACGCTAATTGCAGGCCCGGTGACAGCATCTTAGACCAGCACGCCACAAAGCTGCAATCCCAGAACACGAAGGTGTAGTATTCACAGATCCAGTTGAAGATACAGACCCCGATGAAGATGAATTTGATGGTCTATTTCAAAAAGCATATAAACACTTACCAAATGATGTTCAAATTCAATCATCCGAACCTTCATTGAAACACCAACTTGTAGACCCAGGTGTAATAGTCACAGACCCCGATGAAGATGAATTTGATAGTCTATTTCAAAAAGCATATAAACACTTACCAAATGAAGGTCAAATTCAATCATCCGAACCTTCGTTTAAACACCAACTTGTAGACCCAGGTGTAATAGTCACAGACCCCGATGAAGATGAATTTGATAGTCTATTTCAAAAAGCATATAAACACTTACCAAATGAAGGTCAAATTCAATCATCCGAACCTTCGTTTAAACACCAACTTGTAGACCCAGGTGTAATAGTCACAGACCCCGATGAAGATGAATTTGATAGTCTATTTCAAAAAGCATATAAACACTTACCAAATGAAGGTCAAATTCAATCATCCGAACCTTCATTGAAACACCAACTTGTAGACCCAGGTGTAATAGTCACAGACCCCGATGAAGATGAATTTGATAGTCTATTTCAAAAAGCATATAAACACTTACCAAATGAAGGTCAAATTCAATCATCCGAACCTTCATTGAAACACCAACTTGTAGACTCAGGTGTAATAGTCACAGACCCCGATGAAGATGAATTTGATAGTCTATTTCAAAAAGCATATAAACACTTACCAAATGAAAGTCAAATTCAATCATCCGAACCTTCGTTTAAACACCAACTTGTAGACCCAGGTGTAATAGTCACAGACCCAGATGATGATGAATTTGATAGTCTATTTCAAAAAGCATATAAACACTTAGGCACATACCAAATTCCCGAACCTTCAACAAAACATAAATTTGCAAACTCAGAATACGAAGGCTTACACTTCATTCAAGCTGAAGTTGACCCAATTGATGCTGTTGATAAGCTATTTGATAGATTGATTTTAAATACCAAAAATCACGAAGTCGAACGACGAGAAGACGAGGTCGAACGACGAGAAGAAGATGAATGTGACCGTGAAGTAGAAGAAATTGGACATGACTTAATGCGCTCCTTTTTCTATCTCTTTATTTTTTCTATTGTTTTGGCTTTTGTTATTAATTTTTTTTGTTTTTTTTTTAATGATTTATAAAGATTAAAAGCAATTTTGTTTTCAATTTTTGTTTTTCTATCTTGAGTCATTATAGCCCCAATATTGGGCTAAAGTCAAGTAGTCATTGGCTAAAGTATATAAGGGGAATATGGGTATGAGCTTGTATGCAATGAAGTAGAGACTTGTTACTGTGGTGTTTGTTGTTGAAGAAAAAAATGAGTTACTCTTTATTTCATTTGTCTGTGCGAGATCAGTGTGTGAATGATGATATGTTACAATTTATTACCAATAACCGTGCTCGGATTGTATCACACCCTCATCTTGTTTCAGCTGACGAAGGCGAAGAAGGATTCTTTTCGTTGATGAAAACTCTTCCTGCTGTTATTTTATTTTTAACCGGTGCTGGGGGTTCGGGTAAAACTCGAATGCAATTTAACATATCAGAATGGGGTAATGTGGCTTTCACTGCTTCCACAAATGTTGCGGGGCACGTTCTTCAACAAGTTCTCAAATACTCTGGTGGAATTAATGAATCGTACTCGTTCAACCTAACCACTTTTAACTGTTTTGGAATGACCCCTGATAATTATGATGAAGTTAATCACATTCTGTACAAAAATTGTCCACAAAATATACAAAATGGTGACGTTACTGACCCGGAGGAATTCTTTCGTCACATCATGCCTAATCTACTCATCGCTTGTGATTACATTTACTACCTTGTGCAGAAAAAATCTAGTTCGAAAAAAGATGGTTTCACCACTAGCAGTTTTGGTACAATGCTTCTATCACCGAAGCAATACCAAATGGCGCGCACTCATTTACAAAATTTAGGGTCCCCCCATTCTCATTCCGACATCATGCGTTACATATTAAGCGTTTATCCTCGTAAGCACATACCGGTTCCTCTGTTTAGAAACACATATGTCATCGATGAAAGTGGGCGCCTCGATTGTACGTGGATATTTTTATTCAGCGCATTCCACCATTACATTCATCGCAAATATCAGACTGGAATAGGTACGGGAGAGCCACCCAACATCATATGCGTGGGGTCCTGCACTCAATCAACTATTATCAACAACACTCCTTACCACATAAACGATTATTCCATGCTATCCTGCGTTAGCAAAAACTTTATTGACAAATCTGCTCTCTACGTAAAAAATTGTAAGTTTAATAGACGCGCACACAGTGGGGATCCTGTCAAGAACGCCACCATCGCTCAGTTTGTTGAAATGGTTGAGAGTGGCGCACAAATTCCTATTAAATTCATGGACAAATTGACATCTTTGATTCGCATCGACCACGCAGAATTCATGAAAGGACAATACCTTCATCTTTGCTCCACTCATAATCAGTGTAAATCGATCATGACTTTTAACGCTGGACAATCTAATGTGGTTGTCACTTCCGATGTCATGGTCGCTTCTCTACCCGCCGACACTATATTTAAACCAGGAGAAGAAGTACCCGATGTATTATTTCCCACCACCTTGTTCAATGTACACCACAACTTGGGTGCCATATATAAAAGCATCATTTATCGAGACGCGGGCAAATGGACGGTGGGACGCAAGTTCATTAAATGTGAATCTTTTGTTAAACATCCTGAAGATGGACCCGTTTCTCTGCGTTGGACCGCCACAAGAGATCTTTATAAAAACACCCCTTACCTAGTTCCATCATCCACTTATGGAACTGTCACATGCATTTCAGGAACTATAGATGACTTTTGTTCCGACCTTTCTAATTCTTATCTACCAATCATGATGAATTTCGGTATGCTTTCAGCCACCATGAAATTTATGTTCAGTTCGCTCATTGAACTGTGCGCCAAACCCAATGTCATCTTCGAGGGAGCGCATAATCTCTATCAATCTCTTATCCGTTCTATGCATTCCACCAATCATAAACTACACAAAAAGCGCATCTTCGATCAACTCAAATTGCTTTTTATGACCATAGATAAGCTGTACATAGAACTCGCTCAACCATACCTACAAGTTAAACACGAAGTAAAAATATTCGACAAAAACACTCTGTACTTCATTACAGCTCACTCCATTGTTCAATTTATGGACATTCAAGATGACGATCAAACAGCTGTCATCGTCGCCGGCAAAACGTTCACTCTTAATCTTTTCAAAAAAAAATCGATCGTTTCGAAAGAATTCTCAGACTACGACACCGTGGAGAAAACTGACTGGCGAACTAATGAGCAACAACCTCCTTTACCCAAAAAAATTAAACTTGAGGATAGTGATTCAACTTCAAACACTCGAAATGAAATACCACTTGAATTTCAAACCGCTCAAGTCGACTCGGAAATTTTTGTAGAAGCCGATATGTTTGTTAAAACATACGATGCTGATGCTGGTGACAATGGAAAAGAAGACACTCCGTCACCAAAGAAGAAAAAAAGAAAAACAATTATTGCTCATTTTCCCCTTGTCGAAACGTGTGCGAGGACTATCGCTAGCACTCAAGGCATGAGCATTTCTAACAAACACTACGTTCAATGGAGTAATAATATGTCCGGGCAAGATATTATAGTCATGTTTACCAGATACACCAACGCTGACGATTTGTTTGTATATTTTGAAAACGAAAATAATCAGTTCACGCCTATCAATAAAATTACATTGGACGCCGTCACTCACATTCACAAACTTCAAAAAAAAATTGGAGGATATATTTGAATCTTATCTTCTGTAACAAAAACCTTTTTGTAATGAAATATAACTCCCCCCCTGGTAGGGGGGGTATTTGTTTTTTTTATTCACAACAATGTTTTTCCAAAAAAAATTACTTAAAACTTTATGCTTATGTCTTCTGAAATTATAAATCACTTATAAAAAAAAAAAAAAAAAAAAAATGGAGGTTGTTGGATACGTCATTAAAGCTTGTTTAAAATGTGGTGATAATCCTTATGTACATGAACATTGCACTAATCCATTAAAATCTAAATATTACGTAGACCCATCTATATTTACTGAATTTTATTTTCCAGTAGGAACACCATTGGTTATTTCGCATAAACAGAGTTCTATTATAGGTCAAGTTGTAGATGTTTATGTGAGCCCCGGCGAATTCATTTTAGTTCGTGGTGAAATAGATGATTCTATGTTTATCGAATGTGTGGAAAAGGCAACTCGACATTATCATGACAGTTACAACAAGAGTATTAATATGATAGAGCAGTTTGTTCAAAAGATGTTATCTTCGTTTAGTTTGTCTCACGGTAAAAAAAGTTTATCGGTTCGTCATGTTAGCTTAGTTACTGTCCCAGGTCGACTTGGTACTCTTGTGACTTACAGTAAAGATCCTACTATTAGTTTAGTTAATCGAGAGGACAACCGCGAAATAATTTTTGATATCGTTAGTCATTTGTCGGCTTATCAGTTTGAAGAAGATAGCTACCGTTACGCCAAAATAAACGCTGAATTGAGTCACAATCCTAATTATTTTTACATTGACGCTTGTCGCAAAATGCCTCGTTCTTTTTTTGAGAATACGACCGCTGCTGATTATCAAGAATATAAAAGATTTCGAGATTTTCAGGAATGTGTCAACAATGTTGACGTTAAGAAGAGAAAGCGTTTAGATTTGGAAAAGGAAGATGCCGAAGACGATTCTATAGTGAACGCCGAAAGTAAAAGTAAAAAAAAATGCTTAATCGATAACAATCAAGAGAAAGTGAAAGAGATTGTGGGAGTTCCTCAACCACCTGTTATGGATAAAACTGTCATTGAAGATTTAATTAATCGTTCATTGGATACTAAACTAGATATGTTTTTACAAAAATTGGTAAACGTCACTTCGACTCCCACCACCACCACTCCCGCTATTAATATTAATAGTCCTAGTACTACTACTTCAGGTGTGATAAAATCTAAACCTGGTGAGAACGGACGATCTGACTTAGAAATCAATAAAGAACCCTCGGATATTACTATCGATGCTTCCAAGCAGCGAGATCCTAAATCTTTAATGTATCAACTCGCAGAATATTTATTGCAGGACATTAATAATAATGCGTCGTCCTCCAACACCCCTGGTTTATAAATAAATAATAATTAAAAAAAAAAAATGATTTCCGTTATGAATTCGTTATGAATTCATTATATGAAACAAGAGATTATGTGAGTGGATGGTCATGTGGGTATTCGATTTCTCATATTCGGGATAAGATTGATTCACACTCTTTTTCAGATATAAGTGTACAACTATTTAAATTTTTAATTTCATCTCTCTCTGAACAAGAACGATTAATTGGCTGTGAACCAGTCGTTGCCAAGATTGCGTTTAAACATAAGAAAAAGAATAACAGGTCTAAGAAAAAAAAAAAAAGTTAATAACAATGTCCACCACACCCGAAAATGACTACGATGCTGATTCAAGTTTGGATGTACTTTCTACTACAATTTCGTCACTCAATTTGACTCTAGCCAATAATATTACACCCACGTGAAATATACGCACAAATATGTTATTCCCAAGTAACTTCTAAAAAACATTAACATGAGTGTAATTATGATTAAACTATAAAATGTCATAACGATGTAAATATCATCTTTCCACCAACTAGTTTTTACGAATTTCGTTAGTGTAGTTGTGTGTGATTTTTCTGTATTTGTGCGGCGTTTTCTTAATGTTTCGTGCATTTTTTTTTTTTTATTAATAACTTTTTACTTAACTTAACAAAAATTTTAATAATATTCTTTTTATTTTATCTACAGTGAACATCAATCGATCATCCATGGATCTCTTCTCTTTTAAGCATAATGCTTCAAATTCTGGTACAAATGCTGGTGTTTTTGATGATGACTTTTTTTACTTCTACCAAGATGAAATAGATACGGTTTTATCAAAAGTACCTCTTTTGGGAGATCGAGTATATGAAGAACATCTTCTTCATTTAGTACCCAATTTTGATGATGCTAGTGATATGGTGGAAAAGGGACATCGTTATTTGAGACCTAATTGGGAAGAAGATGTCGTAGTCAGGTTTCGTCCATATTCACTTTTTCACAGGTCCATTGATGACATATTTCTGTACAATAAAGCACCAACACCAAATAATATTGATCGCATTTCAAAATATATTACTGACAAAAGACAACGGGATGAATTTTTTAGGAGTCATTATTATTCTAAACTCAACTCAATAATTGTAGAAATGCAACAATTGGCTATTGTTGATCATTCATTGGTCGTTGCTGATGATATCGACATAAATTGCTCTAAATCGTCCACCTTTTTGATCCATCGTCCTCATCAGCCTGAAGTCAACGTCGGTCAACACATTCTTGATCCAAACCTTAATTGGGATGAGATTAAAGTTATGTGTGCTAAAGTTTCATCAATTCACCGTGCTGTTGATTGTTTATTACTGGAAAATGAAGAACCGTGTGGTAGAGAGCCATTTTCATCTATTATTCCTTATAAAAATGATCTGGCTCAATTTTTGAAAAGATATTATTTTAGAGTCGCTAGCTGGCATGATTCGATAGTAACAAAAGCACAATTGGAATATTCTGAAGGTGTAGACATATGGTCTTTCCCATCTCATGAACAAAAAAAAATCAATTCTAATTCTACTCTCATTTCTGATGCTATAGCTGATGATGACGACTCTGACTATGAATTTCAACAAAATGATGAAAAATATGACGATCAATTCATTCAAGACCAAGATCAATTCCATGATGATCACTACCACGATCTTCAATACCACGATGATCAATACCACGATGATCAATACCACGATGACCACGATCAAAACCGATCAAATTCTTCTAGGGTTGAAAACACTGGTATGCGAATTATGGAAATTGAAGATGATTTTGATGAAAAACTATTTCTATAAAAAAAAAATGAAAAAGACTATGAAGCTTGTGGCGTTTTGGGGAGAAGATTAACGTCACACTCAACTAAGAAAGGTCTTAGATGTAATCCGCTCTTATAAGATACTATAATCATCTCATATGTACGTACAAACCACTGACACTATGTGCCACTATTGAATGTCTGATTGGAGTAAGAATGTGTCTTTCCTTTCTATCTCCTATAATATTTAAGATTAAAGTATTTAGCTTGCATTGAATTTTATTTACATATATTTAAACGTTCTGCATGCTTATCAGTATATTACTTATTGTTATACGATTAGTCATTGATATTAGTTCCCATTCATGTACATTATAAATGTTGTAGCACGTGTGTGTTCCTCCCCCCTCCCCGCCCCATGCCCTCGGAACAAGGCCAGGGTCATACCTGACGCAACCAAGCTAATCCCCCCCCACCCCACAGTCTCTTCGACCAGATCACAGGAAATTCACATCTCAATGACGGTTCTTCCCCTGGTCAGAGAATAGGGAACTTGGAATCTTTGATGCAGGACCCCGACGGACAAGAGAGAAAACTCTGACCAACAACACAGGGCCTTTGAAGTTTCCCTACCGCCGCGTCTTCCCCCCCCCCCCGCACCCCTCCCCACTACCGTTTGGTACTTATTTCCACATGCCAATCAATCAAATGTTGAATTGAAGAGACATGTTGCCCAATCGGATACGCTATCTACGGGTCAATCTTACCCTTGCCCCTCCCCCCTCATTACAATCACGTGGGGAGTTGCAACCTAACTTGTTGTTTAACATGTAATGTAATGTAAATGTAAGTTAGTTTTAGGGCAGTCTGGCTTAAGGAGTCTCGAGGGTTGGATGCCCCGAGCTCCAATAGCACCAAGCGGTGCTACAGTCTGTTGTAGAGTTCTTGTTAGGACTATCTGCTACATATAGTTTAAGCCTATGATTAAATGTACACTCTTTATCACTTGTATTTGGATTGTATGAATTATGTGCTCATGTCATCAATGATTGAATACGGATTTTCACGTGAATAAAATATTCGTTGTTACAATACGCCTTGCTTATCGATTGATAGAATACCTGTTTGTGCGACGTCCAGTGACAGTGTCAATTAGTCAACAGTTTAACTCAACCTACGTATTAACGAGCCAAAACGAAACCTGGATATAAATTTGTCTTAGAATCACCTAGGAATCATCTGCACTTCGGGACCACATACCACCTAGAAAACCTGCCTAAATCACCCCTCCCCATCACCCTGTGTACCTGCTGAGTTATCCTCTAAGTCTGCACTGACAGCCTATACGCTAATTGCAGGCCCGGTGACAGCATCTTAGACCAGCACGCCACACCTGTGGGCTCGTGCCGGAATTAGTTTCGCTTGACGTACATGGATAAGTACTCACGCTCAACATTGAACTCTGTGCTATGATATTCTTCACGTGATGAAAGACTGGGGGCTTAAGGTTTCATCAGGTGAGCGAACTGTGTTATTTGACTCCACTGCAAACACTCATCTATCATCGTAGAATTATACGTCAACTCTTGTTTCTGCCAATGCTATACGCTTGAAATATATCGCCTTGCCTGTTCGGATTATTTGCTGTATTACGTTTATTTGTCGGCTTCACGCCACAATAACAAAATCGCCACTCGTGTTTGGATAACTTGCTCTATTATGTTAGATGTCGGCCAGAGCGCCACCAATAACAAAGTCGTTTCCTGCTCGGATTAGCTCCTGTACAACTCTGTACACTGTATATGCTTGCCGAATGCCGATAGTCAATAGGCATATCGACATTTCTGCTTGGGATTAGCTCATGCGTAACGAAATTATTTGCCAGATCGCATAACTATGTCCGCCAAATACTGTGAACCAGTACCCGCCCTAAGAAACACTGAAAATATTCGCGCCCACCGGGCCTCAATCCAGCCTGAAATCTTCAACATTGCATATAATGTTCGCCCATTCAGCGATAATTCTTGGATACTTACAGCCAATTTCGCACTGGATTAAACTGTCATGTGCAGTACGTTTCCTGGAAGCTGACATTATTGCCTTTAGATTGGAATATATTAACTGTTATCGGATTACCATGTGTATATATTAACTTTTGATGAACAGTGTTCCTTACACAACGCGTTGGATAATAAATGTGTTAGATTTAAAGACTGCCTACGGGCCAATTAACTGTTCTCAAGCGCTACACGACCGATGTCACCCGCTGTCATCTGATGTGCCAGACCCACTCTGACGTCAAGACTCAAGAACCGCGGTCTAGCGTGAAAGAAAATGAATGTGTATAAATAAAACGGTGAGTGGCATATATGTAGTGGTCAAATGTACGTACAGAGATATTATTGGTAGCGAATTAAATAATTGCTTCTTTACCGATTTTACAAATTTATAAAACGGGAATTGAGAAAGTAGAACGATTTAATCTTTACTGTAGCCAAAGTAATGTACGCCCACTGCCAGCCCCCCCCCCCTTCCGCCGCTGCTTAAACACTGTTAAACAAGGGGAAATGTGTTACTTGAGAAAAGAAGAGAAGCCAATAGTGTAACAATTAAAGTGAAGCTATGTCCGTGTTTTAGCTCTAGGGCCCAATAATTGCAAACGAACGACAACATTGATACAATTTCCTGGCCTATCGCGCCAGAGGTGACTTGACTACCGCCTTACTCCGCCCCCCCCCCCACTAGAAGTCACTCGCGCGTGAGAAATCAGAATCCACGTGATCGGAAACACTAGTGTTTAGGCTTGTGTTGGGGTCAGCTGCACGCGCTCACACAACGCCCGCCGCCGCCCCCCCCCCCCCCTGAAGAACGATCACTAGACCAGTAATGCATGTACCTACGTTAAGCAAAGGAACCCGCGCCCCACCCTCTATGACTCCGTCATAGATCCCCTCATATTTACGTTGCGATCCCAGATCCCCTCACCTGTCCGCTTTAGCGCGAGTCAGGGAGTGAACTGGTGGACCTGATAGTTCGATCAACAATTCGATCCCTATCAACCAGTTCTGGCATCCCGTCACGGAATTCCTCCAGATTCCGTAGAAACTACTGCCGAGGTCAATTAAGTGAATCCCGCATTTATAGCACATAGAAAGCATGAAATAAATAGATTTCTTAGCTAGTGCCTATCAATATATGAAAAGTAAGGACCTAAGACAGTCACAGACAAACGATAAAATGAATAAACCGTGTCAATAACTTGCAAATAAAGGGGACGAACCTAGACTAAGCATTATGCCGGAATAGATTTAAAGTACTGAAAGAAACGCTAAAGCATGCCTTTCTCCTCCGTCCATAACAGAAAAACGTAAAAATTCGCCCCGTCACCCCTTACCGCCTTGTCTCGACCTCCCCCCTCTTCCCCATAGCGATGACCACCCGCTTCGCTTCGATGGTCCAGAACTCTCATAGTGTAAATAGTAAGTGCAGTAGGCCTACCTCTAATGGGTCAAATCTTTCATTATATGAAAGCTTTAAAACATGGCGGGGCAGGTGTGGCGTTTTGGGGAGAAGATTAACGTCACACTCAACTAAGAAAGGTCTTAGATGTAATCCGCTCTAATAAGATACTATAATCATCTCATATGTACGTACAAACCACTGACACTATGTGCCACTATTGAATGTCTGATTGGAGTAAGAATGTGTCTTTCCTTTCTATCTCCTATAATATTTAAGATTAAAGTATTTAGCTTGCATTGAATTTTATTTACATATATTTATACGTTCTGCATGCTTATCAGTATATTACTTATTGTTATACGATTAGTCATTGATATTAGTTCCCATTCATGTACATTATAAATGTTGTAGCACGTGTGTGTTCCTCCCCCCTCCCCGCCCCATGCCCTCGGAACAAGGCCAGGGTCATACCTGACGCAACCAAGCTAATCCCCCCCCACCCCACAGTCTCTTCGACCAGATCACAGGAAATTCACATCTCAATGACGGTTCTTCCCCTGGACAGAGAATAGGGAACTTGGAATCTTTGATGCAGGACCCCGACGGACAAGAGAGAAAACTCTGACCAACAACACAGGGCCTTTGAAGTTTCCCTACCGCCGCGTCTTCCCCCCCCCCCCCGCACCCCTCCCCACTACCGTTTGGTACTTATTTCCACATGCCAATCAATCAAATGTTGAATTGAAGAGACATGTTGACCAATCGGATACGCTATCTACGGGTCAATCTTACCCTTGCCCCTCCCCCCTCATTACAATCACGTGGGGAGTTGCAACCTAACTTGTTGTTTAACATGTAATGTAATGTAAATGTAAGTTAGTTTTAGGGCAGTCTGGCTTAAGGAGTCTCGAGGGTTGGATGCCCCGAGCTCCAATAGCACCAAGCGGTGCTACAGTCTGTTGTAGAGTTCTTGTTAGGACTATCTGCTACATATAGTTTAAGCCTATGATTAAATGTACACTCTTTATCACTTGTATTTGGATTGTATGAATTATGTGCTCATGTCATCAATGATTGAATACGGACTTTCACGTGAATAAAATATTCGTTGTTACAATACGCCTTGCTTATCGATTGATAGAATACCTGTTTGTGCGACGTCCAGTGACAGTGTCAATTAGTCAACAGTTTAACTCAACCTACGTATTAACGAGCCAAAACGAAACCTGGATATAAATTTGTCTTAGAATCACCTAGGAATCATCTGCACTTCGGGACCACATACCACCTAGAAAACCTGCCTAAATCACCCCTCCCCATCACCCTGTGTACCTGCTGAGTTATCCTCTAAGTCTGCACTGACAGCCTATACGCTAATTGCAGGCCCGGTGACAGCATCTTAGACCAGCACGCCACAAAGCTGCAATCCCAGAACACGAAGGTGTAGTATTCACAGATCCAGTTGTAGATACAGACCCCGATGAAGATGAATTTGATGGTCTATTTCAAAAAGCATATAAACACTTACCAAATGATGTTCAAATTCAATCATCCGAACCTTCATTGAAACACCAACTTGTAGACCCAGGTGTAATAGTCACAGACCCCGATGAAGATGAATTTGATAGTCTATTTCAAAAAGCATATAAACACTTACCAAATGAAGGTCAAATTCAATCATCCGAACCTTCGTTTAAACACCAACTTGTAGACCCAGGTGTAATAGTCACAGACCCCGATGAAGATGAATTTGATAGTCTATTTCAAAAAGCATATAAACACTTACCAAATGAAGGTCAAATTCAATCATCCGAACCTTCGTTTAAACACCAACTTGTCGACCCAGGTGTAATAGTCACAGACCCCGATGAAGATGAATTTGATAGTCTATTTCAAAAAGCATATAAACTCTTACCAAATGAAGGTCAAATTCAATCATCCGAACCTTCATTGAAACACCAACTTGTAGACCCAGGTGTAATAGTCACAGACCCCGATGAAGATGAATTTGATAGTCTATTTCAAAAAGCATATAAACACTTACCAAATGAAGGTCAAATTCAATCATCCGAACCTTCGTTTAAACACCAACTTGTAGACCCAGGTGTAATAGTCACAGACCCCGATGAAGATGAATTTGATAGTCTATTTCAAAAAGCATATAAACACTTACCAAATGTCGTCTACTTAGTTTGTCTGATGTCCAAAGGATTTTATTTCTTATTTACCAACATACCCAGATCACTTTAGAATGCGATAACAACGACGTCACGCCATCATTTATTACAGAAGCACTGACAGGTGGACTAATTCCTTTGATTCCAGCCATTATTACATCCATAAATCATCATCGCTTCGATTTTGTTTTTGATGATTGTTCTATTCTTGAACTGAGATCAGGTTTCCAATTTCTTACTAGTCACTATCTTCATTTGGATGGAATGTCATCCATTTTATGGGATTACAGAGCACATGTTCTCGACGCTTCAATAAAATTGGATAATGAGGTTGCAAGTCACTTAATGAAAATATCTCGAAACGAACGTCTGTTGATGAATTACAGCACTAGTTTTTATGTCCCCAAATTTATTCCATTAGTTGATCATCCATGGTGGATGTCATTCAAACATTATCTATCTAAGGAAGTATCAACGAGATGGACAAAGCTGGCCCTGAATACAACTATAAGACCTAAATGTGACAAACCTTTCAATAATCGGAACAATAATAGTCGAAGAAATTATCGAAGAAACTAATTTTAAAGTGATTCTTGTGTAGACGATGTGTAACCTTTATTATATGAACATAGGCCTGAATTTGTTGAAGAAAGTTTATTCTAGGGTCTTTTTTTTTTTTTTAATCAGATGAGATCACGTATGAAGATGAGGTCCCAAATCAAGATTTTTTTTCAATGATAAATTCAATTATTCTGAAACTTTAATTAACAAGATTATTTCTTCAAATGAAAAGTTCTAACCAAGTTACTACAGTTTCTCAATCGCAGACTCCATCAGTAATCAGAGCTTCTTGGAAACGTCAATTGTTCATCAATCTCAACAAAATTCCTAATAAAATTCATAGTCAAAAGGATATCTTACATTGGAACAATTGGAACAATCATATTGTTTTTCAAACATTATTATATACTATTTACCAAAGTTCAAAAGATAACTTTCAATGTAATCGCAAGGAAAAATTGTTAATAGAATGTATGAATGACAAACTTACGATTGTAATTCCAAAACAGTTAAAAGTGGTTAGGTTGAACGAGTACGATTCATTAATTCCACCAGAGTATTTGAGAACTTGTTGAAGAACGTGCCCCGCAACATTTGTGGAAGCAGTGAAAGCCACATTACCCCATTCTGATATGTTACATTGCATTCGAGTTTTACCCGAACCCCCAGCACCGGTTAAAAATAAAAAAAACAGCAGGAAGAGTTTTCATCAACGAAAAGAATCCTTCTTCGCCTTCGTCATCTGAAACAAGATGAGGGTGTGATACAATCCGAGCACGGTTATTGGTAATAAATTGTAACATATCATCATTCACACACTGATCTCGCACAGACAAATGAAATAAAGAGTAACTCATTTTTTTCTTCAACAACAAACACCACAGTAACAAGTCTCTACTTCATAAGCTATTTGATAGATTGATTTTAAATACCAAAAATCACGAAGTCGAACGACGAGAAGACGAGGTCGAACGACGAGAAGAAAATGAATGTGACCGTGAAGTAGAAGAAATTGGACATGACTTAATGCGCTCCTTTTTCTATCTCTTTATTTTTTCTATTGTTTTGGCTTTTGTTATTAATTTTTTTTGTTTTTTTTTTAATGATTTATAAAGATTAAAAGCAATTTTGTTTTCAATTTTTGTTTTTCTATCTTGAGTCATTATAGCCCCAATATTGGGCTAAAGTCAAGTAGTCATTGGCCAAAGTATATAAGGGGAATATGGGTATGAGCTTGTATGCAATGAAGTAGAGACTTGTTACTGTGGTGTTTGTTGTTGAAGAAAAAAATGAGTTACTCTTTATTTCATTTGTCTGTGCGAGATCAGTGTGTGAATGATGATATGTTACAATTTATTACCAATAACCGTGCTCGGATTGTATCACACCCTCATCTTGTTTCAGATGACGAAGGCGAAGAAGGATTCTTTTCGTTGATGAAAACTCTTCCTGCTGTTATTTTATTTTTAACCGGTGCTGGGGGTTCGGGTAAAACTCGAATGCAATGTAACATATCAGAATGGGGTAATGTGGCTTTCACTGCTTCCACAAATGTTGCGGGGCACGTTCTTCAACAAGTTCTCAAATACTCTGGTGGAATTAATGAATCGTACTCGTTCAACGTAACCACTTTTAACTGTTTTGGAATGACCCCTGATAATTATGATGAAGTTAATCACATTCTGTACAAAAATTGTCCACAAAATATACAAAATGGTGACGTTACTGACCCGGAGGAATTCTTTCGTCACATCATGCCTAATCTACTCATCGCTTGTGATTACATTTACTACCTTGTGCAGAAAAAATCTAGTTCGAAAAAAGATGGTTTCACCACTAGCAGTTTTGGTACAATGCTTCTATCACCGAAGCAATACCAAATGGCGCGCACTCATTTACAAAATTTAGGGTCCCCCATTCTCATTCCGACATCATGCGTTACATATTAAGCGTTTATCCTCGTAAGCACATACCGGTTCCTCTGTTTAGAAACACATATGTCATCGATGAAAGTGGGCGCCTCGATTGTACGTGGATATTTTTATTCAGCGCATTCCACCATTACATTCATCGCAAATATCAGACTGGAATAGGTACGGGAGAGCCACCCAACATCATATGCGTGGGGTCCTGCACTCAATCAACTATTATCAACAACACTCCTTACCACATAAACGATTATTCCATGCTATCCTGCGTTAGCAAAAACTTTATTGACAAATCTGCTCTCTACGTAAAAAATTGTAAGTTTAATAGACGCGCACACAGTGGGGATCCTGTCAAGAACGCCACCATCGCTCAGTTTGTTGAAATGGTTGAGAGTGGCGCACAAATTCCTATTAAATTCATGGACAAATTGACATCTTTGATTCGCATCGACCACGCAGAATTCATGAAAGGACAATACCTTCATCTTTGCTCCACTCATAATCAGTGTAAATCGATCATGACTTTTAACGCTGGACAATCTAATGTGGTTGTCACTTCCGATGTCATGGTCGCTTCTCTACCCGCCGACACTATATTTAAACCAGGAGAAGAAGTACCCGATGTATTATTTCCCACCACCTTGTTCAATGTACACCACAACTTGGGTGCCATATATAAAAGCATCATTTATCGAGACGCGGGCAAATGGACGGTGGGACGCAAGTTCATTAAATGTGAATCTTTTGTTAAACATCCTGAAGATGGACCCGTTTCTCTGCGTTGGACCGCCACAAGAGATCTTTATAAAAACACCCCTTACCTAGTTCCATCATCCACTTATGGAACTGTCACATGCATTTCAGGAACTATAGATGACTTTTGTTCCGACCTTTCTAATTCTTATCTACCAATCATGATGAATTTCGGTATGCTTTCAGCCACCATGAAATTTATGTTCAGTTCGCTCATTGAACTGTGCGCCAAACCCAATGTCATCTTCGAGGGAGCGCATAATCTCTATCAATCTCTTATCCGTTCTATGCATTCCACCAATCATAAACTACACAAAAAGCGCATCTTCGATCAACTCAAATTGCTTTTTATGACCATAGATAAGCTGTACATAGAACTCGCTCAACCATACCTACAAGTTAAACACGAAGTAAAAATATTCGACAAAAACACTCTGTACTTCATTACAGCTCACTCCATTGTTCAATTTATGGACATTCAAGATGACGATCAAACAGCTGTCATCGTCGCCGGCAAAACGTTCACTCTTAATCTTTTCAAAAAAAAATCGATCGTTTCGAAAGAATTCTCAGACTACGACACCGTGGAGAAAACTGACTGGCGAACTAATGAGCAACAACCTCCTTTACCCAAAAAAATTAAACTTGAGGATAGTGATTCAACTTCAAACACTCGAAATGAAATACCACTTGAATTTCAAACCGCTCAAGTCGACTCGGAAGCCGATATGTTTGTTAAAACATACGATGCTGATGCTGGTGACAATGGAAAAGAAGACACTCCGTCACCAAAGAAGAAAAAAAGAAAAACAATTATTGCTCATTTTCCCCTTGTCGAAACGTGTGCGAGGACTATCGCTAGCACTCAAGGCATGAGCATTTCTAACAAACACTACGTTCAATGGAGTAATAATATGTCCGGGCAAGATATTATAGTCATGTTTACCAGATACACCAACGCTGACGATTTGTTTGTATATTTTGAAAACGAAAATAATCAGTTCACGCCTATCAATAAAATTACATTGGACGCCGTCACTCACATTCACAAACTTCAAAAAAAAATTGGAGGATATATTTGAATCTTATCTTCTGTAACAAAAACCTTTTTGTAATGAAATATAACTCCCCCCCTGGTAGGGGGGGTATTTGTTTTTTTTATTCACAACAATGTTTTTCCAAAAAAAATTACTTAAAACTTTATGCTTATGTCTTCTGAAATTATAAATCACTTATAAAAAAAAAAAACAAAAAAATGGAGGTTGTTGGATACGTCATTAAAGCTTGTTTAAAATGTGGTGATAATCCTTATGTACATGAACATTGCACTAATCCATTAAAATCTAAATATTACGTAGACCCATCTATATTTACTGAATTTTATTTTCCAGTAGGAACACCATTGGTTATTTCGCATAAACAGAGTTCTATTATAGGTCAAGTTGTAGATGTTTATGTGAGCCCCGGCGAATTCATTTTAGTTCGTGGTGAAATAGATGATTCTATGTTTATCGAATGTGTGGAAAAGGCAACTCGACATTATCATGACAGTTACAACAAGAGTATTAATATGATAGAGCAGTTTGTTCAAAAGATGTTATCTTCGTTTAGTTTGTCTCACGGTAAAAAAAGTTTATCGGTTCGTCATGTTAGCTTAGTTACTGTCCCAGGTCGACTTGGTACTCTTGTGACTTACAGTAAAGATCCTACTATTAGTTTAGTTAATCGAGAGGACAACCGCGAAATAATTTTTGATATCGTTAGTCATTTGTCGGCTTATCAGTTTGAAGAAGATAGCTACCGTTACGCCAAAATAAACGCTGAATTGAGTCACAATCCTAATTATTTTTACATTGACGCTTGTCGCAAAATGCCTCGTTCTTTTTTTGAGAATACGACCGCTGCTGATTATCAAGAATATAAAAGATTTCGAGATTTTCAGGAATGTGTCAACAATGTTGACGTTAAGAAGAGAAAGCGTTTAGATTTGGAAAAGGAAGATGCCGAAGACGATTCTATAGTGAACGCCGAAAGTAAAAGTAAAAAAAAATGCTTAATCGATAACAATCAAGAGAAAGTGAAAGAGATTGTGGGAGTTCCTCAACCACCTGTTATGGATAAAACTGTCATTGAAGATTTAATTAATCGTTCATTGGATACTAAACTAGATATGTTTTTACAAAAATTGGTAAACGTCACTTCGACTCCCACCACCACCACTCCCGCTATTAATATTAATAGTCCTAGTACTACTACTTCAGGTGTGATAAAATCTAAACCTGGTGAGAACGGACGATCTGACTTAGAAATCAATAAAGAACCCTCGGATATTACTATCGATGCTTCCAAGCAGCGAGATCCTAAATCTTTAATGTATCAACTCGCAGAATATTTATTGCAGGACATTAATAATAATGCGTCGTCCTCCAACACCCCTGGTTTATAAATAAATAATAATTAAAAAAAAAAAATGATTTCCGTTATGAATTCGTTATGAATTCATTATATGAAACAAGAGATTATGTGAGTGGATGGTCATGTGGGTATTCGATTTCTCATATTCGGGATAAGATTGATTCACACTCTTTTTCAGATATAAGTGTACAACTATTTAAATTTTTAATTTCATCTCTCTCTGAACAAGAACGATTAATTGGCTGTGAACCAGTCGTTGCCAAGATTGCGTTTAAACATAAGAAAAAGAATAACAGGTCTAAGAAAAAAAAAAAAAAGTTAATAACAATGTCCACCACACCCGAAAATGACTACGATGCTGATTCAAGTTTGGATGTACTTTCTACTACAATTTCGTCACTCAATTTGACTCTAGCCAATAATATTACACCCACGTGAAATATACGCACAAATATGTTATTCCCAAGTAACTTCTAAAAAACATTAACATGAGTGTAATTATGATTAAACTATAAAATGTCATAACGATGTAAATATCATCTTTCCACCAACTAGTTTTTACGAATTTCGTTAGTGTAGTTGTGTGTGATTTTTCTGTATTTGTGCGGCGTTTTCTTAATGTTTCGTGCATTTTTTTTTTTTTATTAATAACTTTTTACTTAACTTAACAAAAATTTTAATAATATTCTTTTTATTTTATCTACAGTGAACATCAATCGATCATCCATGGATCTCTTCTCTTTTAAGCATAATGCTTCAAATTCTGGTACAAATGCTGGTGTTTTTGATGATGACTTTTTTGACTTCTACCAAGATGAAATAGATACGGTTTTATCAAAAGTACCTCTTTTGGGAGATCGAGTATATGAAGAACATCTTCTTCATTTAGTACCCAATTTTGATGATGCTAGTGATATGGTGGAAAAGGGACATCGTTATTTGAGACCTAATTGGGAAGAAGATGTCGTAGTCAGGTTTCGTCCATATTCACTTTTTCACAGGTCCATTGATGACATATTTCTGTACAATAAAGCACCAACACCAAATAATATTGATCGCATTTCAAAATATATTACTGACAAAAGACAACGGGATGAATTTTTTAGGAGTCATTATTATTCTAAACTCAACTCAATAATTGTAGAAATGCAACAATTGGCTATTGTTGATCATTCATTGGTCGTTGCTGATGATATCGACATAAATTGCTCTAAATCGTCCACCTTTTTGATCCATCGTCCTCATCAGCCTGAAGTCAACGTCGGTCAACACATTCTTGATCCAAACCTTAATTGGGATGAGATTAAAGTTATGTGTGCTAAAGTTTCATCAATTCACCGTGCTGTTGATTGTTTATTACTGGAAAATGAAGAACCGTGTGGTAGAGAGCCATTTTCATCTATTATTCCTTATAAAAATGATCTGGCTCAATTTTTGAAAAGATATTATTTTAGAGTCGCTAGCTGGCATGATTCGATAGTAACAAAAGCACAATTGGAATATTCTGAAGGTGTAGACATATGGTCTTTCCCATCTCATGAACAAAAAAAAATCAATTCTAATTCTACTCTCATTTCTGATGCTATAGCTGATGATGACGACTCTGACTATGAATTTCAACAAAATGATGAAAAATATGACGATCAATTCATTCAAGACCAAGATCAATTCCATGATGATCACTACCACGATCTTCAATACCACGATGATCAATACCACGATGATCAATACCACGATGACCACGATCAAAACCGATCAAATTCTTCTAGGGTTGAAAACACTGGTATGCGAATTATGGAAATTGAAGATGATTTTGATGAAAAACTATTTCTATAAAAAAAAAATGAAAAAGACTATGAAGCTTGTGGCGTTTTGGGGAGAAGATTAACGTCACACTCAACTAAAAAAGGTCTTAGATGTAATCCGCTCTTATAAGATACTATAATCATCTCATATGTACGTACAAACCACTGACACTATGTGCCACTATTGAATGTCTGATTGGAGTAAGAATGTGTCTTTCCTTTCTATCTCCTATAATATTTAAGATTAAAGTATTTAGCTTGCATTGAATTTTATTTACATATATTTAAACGTTCTGCATGCTTATCAGTATATTACTTATTGTTATACGATTAGTCATTGATATTAGTTCCCATTCATGTACATTATAAATGTTGTAGCACGTGTGTGTTCCTCCCCCCTCCCCGCCCCATGCCCTCGGAACAAGGCCAGGGTCATACCTGACGCAACCAAGCTAATCCCCCCCACCCCACAGTCTCTTCGACCAGATCACAGGAAATTCACATCTCAATGACGGTTCTTCCCCTGGTCAGAGAATAGGGAACTTGGAATCTTTGATGCAGGACCCCGACGGACAAGAGAGAAAACTCTGACCAACAACACAGGGCCTTTGAAGTTTCCCTACCGCCGCGTCTTCCCCCCCCCCCCCCGCACCCCTCCCCACTACCGTTTGGTACTTATTTCCACATGCCAATCAATCAAATGTTGAATTGAAGAGACATGTTGCCCAATCGGATACGCTATCTACGGGTCAATCTTACCCTTGCCCCTCCCCCCTCATTACAATCACGTGGGGAGTTGCAACCTAACTTGTTGTTTAACATGTAATGTAATGTAAATGTAAGTTAGTTTTAGGGCAGTCTGGCTTAAGGAGTCTCGAGGGTTGGATGCCCCGAGCTCCAATAGCACCAAGCGGTGCTACAGTCTGTTGTAGAGTTCTTGTTAGGACTATCTGCTACATATAGTTTAAGCCTATGATTAAATGTACACTCTTTATCACTTGTATTTGGATTGTATGAATTATGTGCTCATGTCATCAATGAGTGAATACGGATTTTCACGTGAATAAAATATTCGTTGTTACAATACGCCTTGCTTATCGATTGATAGAATACCTGTTTGTGCGACGTCCAGTGACAGTGTCAATTAGTCAACAGTTTAACTCAACCTACGTATTAACGAGCCAAAACGAAACCTGGATATAAATTTGTCTTAGAATCACCTAGGAATCATCTGCACTTCGGGACCACATACCACCTAGAAAACCTGCCTAAATCACCCCTCCCCATCACCCTGTGTACCTGCTGAGTTATCCTCTAAGTCTGCACTGACAGCCTATACGCTAATTGCAGGCCCGGTGACAGCATCTTAGACCAGCACGCCACACCTGTGGGCTCGTGCCGGAATTAGTTTCGCTTGACGTACATGGATAAGTACTCACGCTCAACATTGAACTCTGTGCTATGATATTCTTCACGTGATAAAAGACTGGGGGCTTAAGGTTTCATCAGGTGAGCGAACTGTGTTATTTGACTCCACTGCAAACACTCATCTATCATCGTAGAATTATACGTCAACTCTTGTTTCTGCCAATGCTATACGCTTGAAATATATCGCCTTGCCTGTTCGGATTATTTGCTGTATTACGTTTATTTGTCGGCTTCACGCCACAATAACAAAATCGCCACTCGTGTTTGGATAACTTGCTCTATTATGTTAGATGTCGGCCAGAGCGCCACCAATAACAAAGTCGTTTCCTGCTCGGATTAGCTCCTGTACAACTCTGTACACTGTATATGCTTGCCGAATGCCGATAGTCAATAGGCATATCGACATTTCTGCTTGGGATTAGCTCATGCGTAACGAAATTATTTGCCAGATCGCATAACTATGTCCGCCAAATACTGTGAACCAGTACCCGCCCTAAGAAACACTGAAAATATTCGCGCCCACCGGGCCTCAATCCAGCCTGAAATCTTCAACATTGCATATAATGTTCGCCCATTCAGCGATAATTCTTGGATACTTACAGCCAATTTCGCACTGGATTAAACTGTCATGTGCAGTACGTTTCCTGGAAGCTGACATTATTGCCTTTAGATTGGAATATATTAACTGTTATCGGATTACCATGTGTATATATTAACTTTTGATGAACAGTGTTCCTTACACAACGCGTTGGATAATAAATGTGTTAGATTTAAAGACTGCCTACGGGCCAATTAACTGTTCTCAAGCGCTACACGACCGATGTCACCCGCTGTCATCTGATGTGCCAGACCCACTCTGACGTCAAGACTCAAGAACCGCGGTCTAGCGTGAAAGAAAATGAATGTGTATAAATAAAACGGTGAGTGGCATATATGTAGTGGTCAAATGTACGTACAGAGATATTATTGGTAGCGAATTAAATAATTGCTTCTTTACCGATTTTACAAATTTATAAAACGGGAATTGAGAAAGTAGAACGATTTAATCTTTACTGTAGCCAAAGTAATGTACGCCCACTGCCAGCCCCCCCCCCTTCCGCCGCTGCTTAAACACTGTTAAACAAGGGGAAATGTGTTACTTGAGAAAAGAAGAGAAGCCAATAGTGTAACAATTAAAGTGAAGCTATGTCCGTGTTTTAGCTCTAGGGCCCAATAATTGCAAACGAACGACAACATTGATACAATTTCCTGGCCTATCGCGCCAGAGGTGACTTGACTACCGCCTTACTCCGCCCCCCCCCCACTAGAAGTCACTCGCGCGTGAGAAATCAGAATCCACGTGATCGGAAACACTAGTGTTTAGGCTTGTGTTGGGGTCAGCTGCACGCGCTCACACAACGCCCGCCGCCGCCCCCCCCCCCCTGAAGAACGATCACTAGACCAGTAATGCATGTACCTACGTTAAGCAAAGGAACCCGCGCCCCACCCTCTATGACTCCGTCATAGATCCCCTCATATTTACGTTGCGATCCCAGATCCCCTCACCTGTCCGCTTTAGCGCGAGTCAGGGAGTGAACTGGTGGACCTGATAGTTCGATCAACAATTCGATCCCTATCAACCAGTTCTGGCATCCCGTCACGGAATTCCTCCAGATTCCGTAGAAACTACTGCCGAGGTCAATTAAGTGAATCCCGCATTTATAGCACATAGAAAGCATGAAATAAATAGATTTCTTAGCTAGTGCCTATCAATATATGAAAAGTAAGGACCTAAGACAGTCACAGACAAACGATAAAATGAATAAACCGTGTCAATAACTTGCAAATAAAGGGGACGAACCTAGACTAAGCATTATGCCGGAATAGATTTAAAGTACTGAAAGAAACGCTAAAGCATGCCTTTCTCCTCCGTCCATAACAGAAAAACGTAAAAATTCGCCCCGTCACCCCTTACCGCCTTGTCTCGACCTCCCCCCTCTTCCCCATAGCGATGACCACCCGCTTCGCTTCGATGGTCCAGAACTCTCATAGTGTAAATAGTAAGTGCAGTAGGCCTACCTCTAATGGGTCAAATCTTTCATTATATGAAAGCTTTAAAACATGGCGGGGCAGGTGTGGCGTTTTGGGGAGAAGATTAACGTCACACTCAACTAAGAAAGGTCTTAGATGTAATCCGCTCTAATAAGATACTATAATCATCTCATATGTACGTACAAACCACTGACACTATGTGCCACTATTGAATGTCTGATTGGAGTAAGAATGTGTCTTTCCTTTCTATCTCCTATAATATTTAAGATTAAAGTATTTAGCTTGCATTGAATTTTATTTACATATATTTATACGTTCTGCATGCTTATCAGTATATTACTTATTGTTATACGATTAGTCATTGATATTAGTTCCCATTCATGTACATTATAAATGTTGTAGCACGTGTGTGTTCCTCCCCCCTCCCCGCCCCATGCCCTCGGAACAAGGCCAGGGTCATACCTGACGCAACCAAGCTAATCCCCCCCCACCCCACAGTCTCTTCGACCAGATCACAGGAAATTCACATCTCAATGACGGTTCTTCCCATAGGGAACTTGGAATCTTTGATGCAGGACCCCGACGGACAAGAGAGAAAACTCTGACCAACAACACAGGGCCTTTGAAGTTTCCCTACCGCCGCGTCTTCCCCCCCCCCCGCACCCCTCCCCACTACCGTTTGGTACTTATTTCCACATGTCAATCAATCAAATGTTGAATTGAAGAGACATGTTGACCAATCGGATACGCTATCTACGGGTCAATCTTACCCTTGCCCCTCCCCCCTCATTACAATTACGTGGGGAGTTGCAACCTAACTTGTTGTTTAACATGTAATGTAATGTAAATGTAAGTTAGTTTTAGGGCAGTCTGGCTTAAGGAGTCTCGAGGGTTGGATGCCCCGAGCTCCAATAGCACCAAGCGGTGCTACAGTCTGTTGTAGAGTTCTTGTTAGGACTATCTGCTACATATAGTTTAAGCCTATGATTAAATGTACACTCTTTATCACTTGTATTTGGATTGTATGAATTATGTGCTCATGTCATCAATGATTGAATACGGACTTTCACGTGAATAAAATATTCGTTGTTACAATACGCCTTGCTTATCGATTGATAGAATACCTGTTTGTGCGACGTCCAGTGACAGTGTCAATTAGTCAACAGTTAAACTCAACCTACGTATTAACGAGCCAAAACGAAACCTGGATATAAATTTGTCTTAGAATCACCTAGGAATCATCTGCACTTCGGGACCACATACCACCTAGAAAACCTGCCTAAATCACCCCTCCCCATCACCCTGTGTACCTGCTGAGTTATCCTCTAAGTCTGCACTGACAGCCTATACGCTAATTGCAGGCCCGGTGACAGCATCTTAGACCAGCACGCCACAAAGCTGCAATCCCAGAACACGAAGGTGTAGTATTCACAGATCCAGTTGTAGATACAGACCCCGATGAAGATGAATTTGATGGTCTATTTCAAAAAGCATATAAACACTTACCAAATGATGTTCAAATTCAATCATCCGAACCTTCATTGAAACACCAACTTGTAGACCCAGGTGTAATAGTCACAGACCCCGATGAAGATGAATTTGATAGTCTATTTCAAAAAGCATATAAACACTTACCAAATGAAGGTCAAATTCAATCATCCGAACCTTCGTTTAAACACCAACTTGTAGACCCAGGTGTAATAGTCACAGACCCCGATGAAGATGAATTTGATAGTCTATTTCAAAAAGCATATAAACACTTACCAAATGAAGGTCAAATTCAATCATCCGAACCTTCGTTTAAACACCAACTTGTAGACCCAGGTGTAATAGTCACAGACCCCGATGAAGATGAATTTGATAGTCTATTTCAAAAAGCATATAAACACTTACCAAATGAAGGTCAAATTCAATCATCCGAACCTTCATTGAAACACCAACTTGTAGACCCAGGTGTAATAGTCACAGACCCCGATGAAGATGAATTTGATAGTCTATTTCAAAAAGCATATAAACACTTACCAAATGAAGGTCAAATTCAATCATCCGAACCTTCGTTTAAACACCAACTTGTAGACCCAGGTGTAATAGTCACAGACCCCGATGAAGATGAATTTGATAGTCTATTTCAAAAAGCATATAAACACTTACCAAATGTCGTCTACTTAGTTTGTCTGATGTCCAAAGGATTTTATTTCTTATTTACCAACATACCCAGATCACTTTAGAATGCGATAACAACATATTCACAATGGCTTCATCATCTTCTCGTAAGTTGGCATTTGTTTATTTTAATATTAGTTTTTTTATTTTTTAAATATGTTATATCGCTTTGTTAATTATGAAATGACAATACGCCGCCCTTCTAGGGCGGCACTTTGTTATTTTATTTCAAAAATGTCTTTACATATTTTATTACTTATATTAAATATTAGACCCTACACTTTGTTTTATTTTGTAATCTATCTTATACATGTTAGTCGTCCGCCATTGCTTAATAGTTAGCACCATTTTTATTTATCAGGACCTTTACGAACACACGAAGAGCATGCTTCCCAACTCACCCCTAAAGTTTTAGGCTTAGTTGATAATAAACGAAAAGTCAAAGAATCTGATAAAGTCAAAGAATCTGATAAACAGCCCCACAAGCGTTTAAAATCTGCTGTTACAGTAGCATCTTCTTCTGAAAGTAAATCAAAAAGTTTTGGTTCTATCTCTGATAGAAAAATAAATCTAAACTCAGTGGTTGTAAAAATTCCAAAAGCTGACAAAGTGAGTGCTGATTCTATTGGTAATGCTACTTTACCTAAAGCCTCTAAAGCTTCTATACCTGATATGAATGCTTCTCCACCCAAATCGACTTTGACTGCCGATATAACTATTCAGAAACAATCCTTCAATCAAAAAAGTATGACTAAAGAGACTAAAACACCTAAAAAATCAAAGAAGACTGTATCGAAAAAAAAAAGTATGCCTACTCCTTCTGAATCACCAAAGGTAGCGTCCAAAAAGTCAGAGTCATCTAAGAAGGAATCTCAACAAATTTAATTATTGTTTGACTAATAAAAGTCGTCTACTTAGTTTGTCTGATGTCCAAAGGATTTTATTTCTTATTTACCAACATACCCAGATCACTTTAGAATGCGATAACAACGACGTCACGCCATCATTTATTACAGAAGCACTGACAGGTGGACTAATTCCTTTGATTCCAGCCATTATTACATCCATAAATCATCATCGCTTCGATTTTGTTTTTGATGATTGTTCTATTCTTGAACTGAGATCAGGTTTCCAATTTCTTACTAGTCACTATCTTCATTTGGATGGAATGTCATCCATTTTATGGGATTACAGAGCACATGTTCTCGACGCTTCAATAAAATTGGATAATGAGGTTGCAAGTCACTTAATGAAAATATCTCGAAACGAACGTCTGTTGATGAATTACAGCACTAGTTTTTATGTCCCCAAATTTATTCCATTAGTTGATCATCCATGGTGGATGTCATTCAAACATTATCTATCTAAGGAAGTATCAACGAGATGGACAAAGCTGGCCCTGAATACAACTATAAGACCTAAATGTGACAAACCTTTCAATAATCGGAACAATAATAGTCGAAGAAATTATCGAAGAAACTAATTTTAAAGTGATTCTTGTGTAGACGATGTGTAACCTTTATTATATGAACATAGGCCTGAATTTGTTGAAGAAAGTTTATTCTAGGGTCTTTTTTTTTTTTTAATCAGATGAGATCACGTATGAAGATGAGGTCCCAAATCAAGATTTTTTTTCAATGATAAATTCAATTATTCTGAAACTTTAATTAACAAGATTATTTCTTCAAATGAAAAGTTCTAACCAAGTTACTACAGTTTCTCAATCGCAGACTCCATCAGTAATCAGAGCTTCTTGGAAACGTCAATTGTTCATCAATCTCAACAAAATTCCTAATAAAATTCATAGTCAAAAGGATATCTTACATTGGAACAATTGGAACAATCATATTGTTTTTCAAACATTATTATATACTATTTACCAAAGTTCAAAAGATAACTTTCAATGTAATCGCAAGGAAAAATTGTTAATAGAATGTATGAATGACAAACTTACGATTGTAATTCCAAAACAGTTAAAAGTGGTTGTTGTTGAAGAAAAAAATGAGTTACTCTTTATTTCATTTGTCTGTGCGAGATCAGTGTGTGAATGATGATATGTTACAATTTATTACCAATAACCGTGCTCGGATTGTATCACACCCTCATCTTGTTTCAGATGACGAAGGCGAAGAAGGATTCTTTTCGTTGATGAAAACTCTTCCTGCTGTTATTTTATTTTTAACCGGTGCTGGGGGTTCGGGTAAAACTCGAATGCAATGTAACATATCAGAATGGGGTAATGTGGCTTTCACTGCTTCCACAAATGTTGCGGGGCACGTTCTTCAACAAGTTCTCAAATACTCTGGTGGAATTAATGAATCGTACTCGTTCAACGTAACCACTTTTAACTGTTTTGGAATGACCCCTGATAATTATGATGAAGTTAATCACATTCTGTACAAAAATTGTCCACAAAATATACAAAATGGTGACGTTACTGACCCGGAGGAATTCTTTCGTCACATCATGCCTAATCTACTCATCGCTTGTGATTACATTTACTACCTTGTGCAGAAAAAATCTAGTTCGAAAAAAGATGGTTTCACCACTAGCAGTTTTGGTACAATGCTTCTATCACCGAAGCAATACCAAATGGCGCGCACTCATTTACAAAATTTAGGGTCCCCCCATTCTCATTCCGACATCATGCGTTACATATTAAGCGTTTATCCTCGTAAGCACATACCGGTTCCTCTGTTTAGAAACACATATGTCATCGATGAAAGTGGGCGCCTCGATTGTACGTGGATATTTTTATTCAGCGCATTCCACCATTACATTCATCGCAAATATCAGACTGGAATAGGTACGGGAGAGCCACCCAACATCATATGCGTGGGGTCCTGCACTCAATCAACTATTATCAACAACACTCCTTACCACATAAACGATTATTCCATGCTATCCTGCGTTAGCAAAAACTTTATTGACAAATCTGCTCTCTACGTAAAAAATTGTAAGTTTAATAGACGCGCACACAGTGGGGATCCTGTCAAGAACGCCACCATCGCTCAGTTTGTTGAAATGGTTGAGAGTGGCGCACAAATTCCTATTAAATTCATGGACAAATTGACATCTTTGATTCGCATCGACCACGCAGAATTCATGAAAGGACAATACCTTCATCTTTGCTCCACTCATAATCAGTGTAAATCGATCATGACTTTTAACGCTGGACAATCTAATGTGGTTGTCACTTCCGATGTCATGGTCGCTTCTCTACCCGCCGACACTATATTTAAACCAGGAGAAGAAGTACCCGATGTATTATTTCCCACCACCTTGTTCAATGTACACCACAACTTGGGTGCCATATATAAAAGCATCATTTATCGAGACGCGGGCAAATGGACGGTGGGACGCAAGTTCATTAAATGTGAATCTTTTGTTAAACATCCTGAAGATGGACCCGTTTCTCTGCGTTGGACCGCCACAAGAGATCTTTATAAAAACACCCCTTACCTAGTTCCATCATCCACTTATGGAACTGTCACATGCATTTCAGGAACTATAGATGACTTTTTGTTCCGACCTTTCTAATTCTTATCTACCAATCATGATGAATTTCGGTATGCTTTCAGCCACCATGAAATTTATGTTCAGTTCGCTCATTGAACTGTGCGCCAAACCCAATGTCATCTTCGAGGGAGCGCATAATCTCTATCAATCTCTTATCCGTTCTATGCATTCCACCAATCATAAACTACACAAAAAGCGCATCTTCGATCAACTCAAATTGCTTTTTATGACCATAGATAAGCTGTACATAGAACTCGCTCAACCATACCTACAAGTTAAACACGAAGTAAAAATATTCGACAAAAACACTCTGTACTTCATTACAGCTCACTCCATTGTTCAATTTATGGACATTCAAGATGACGATCAAACAGCTGTCATCGTCGCCGGCAAAACGTTCACTCTTAATCTTTTCAAAAAAAAATCGATCGTTTCGAAAGAATTCTCAGACTACGACACCGTGGAGAAAACTGACTGGCGAACTAATGAGCAACAACCTCCTTTACCCAAAAAAATTAAACTTGAGGATAGTGATTCAACTTCAAACACTCGAAATGAAATACCACTTGAATTTCAAACCGCTCAAGTCGACTCGGAAATTTTTGTAGAAGCCGATATGTTTGTTAAAACATACGATGCTGATGCTGGTGACAATGGAAAAGAAGACACTCCGTCACCAAAGAAGAAAAAAAGAAAAACAATTATTGCTCATTTTCCCCTTGTCGAAACGTGTGCGAGGACTATCGCTAGCACTCAAGGCATGAGCATTTCTAACAAACACTACGTTCAATGGAGTAATAATATGTCCGGGCAAGATATTATAGTCATGTTTACCAGATACACCAACGCTGACGATTTGTTTGTATATTTTGAAAACGAAAATAATCAGTTCACGCCTATCAATAAAATTACATTGGACGCCGTCACTCACATTCACAAACTTCAAAAAAAAACTGGAGGATATATTTGAATCTTATCTTCTGTAACAAAAACCTTTTTGTAATGAAATATAACTCCCCCCCTGGTAGGGGGGGTATTTGTTTTTTTTATTCACAACAATGTTTTTCCAAAAAAAAATTACTTAAAACTTTATGCTTATGTCTTCTGAAATTATAAATCACTTATAAAAAAAAAAACAAAAAAATGGAGGTTGTTGGATACGTCATTAAAGCTTGTTTAAAATGTGGTGATAATCCTTATGTACATGAACATTGCACTAATCCATTAAAATCTAAATATTACGTAGACCCATCTATATTTACTGAATTTTATTTTCCAGTAGGAACACCATTGGTTATTTCGCATAAACAGAGTTCTATTATAGGTCAAGTTGTAGATGTTTATGTGAGCCCCGGCGAATTCATTTTAGTTCGTGGTGAAATAGATGATTCTATGTTTATCGAATGTGTGGAAAAGGCAACTCGACATTATCATGACAGTTACAACAAGAGTATTAATATGATAGAGCAGTTTGTTCAAAAGATGTTATCTTCGTTTAGTTTGTCTCACGGTAAAAAAAGTTTATCGGTTCGTCATGTTAGCTTAGTTACTGTCCCAGGTCGACTTGGTACTCTTGTGACTTACAGTAAAGATCCTACTATTAGTTTAGGTAATCGAGAGGACAACCGCGAAATAATTTTTGATATCGTTAGTCATTTGTCGGCTTATCAGTTTGAAGAAGATAGCTACCGTTACGCCAAAATAAACGCTGAATTGAGTCACAATCCTAATTATTTTTACATTGACGCTTGTCGCAAAATGCCTCGTTCTTTTTTTGAGAATACGACCGCTGCTGATTATCAAGAATATAAAAGATTTCGAGATTTTCAGGAATGTGTCAACAATGTTGACGTTAAGAAGAGAAAGCGTTTAGATTTGGAAAAGGAAGATGCCGAAGACGATTCTATAGTGAACGCCGAAAGTAAAAGTAAAAAAAAATGCTTAATCGATAACAATCAAGAGAAAGTGAAAGAGATTGTGGGAGTTCCTCAACCACCTGTTATGGATAAAACTGTCATTGAAGATTTAATTAATCGTTCATTGGATACTAAACTAGATATGTTTTTACAAAAATTGGTAAACGTCACTTCGACTCCCACCACCACCACTCCCGCTATTAATATTAATAGTCCTAGTACTACTACTTCAGGTGTGATAAAATCTAAACCTGGTGAGAACGGACGATCTGACTTAGAAATCAATAAAGAACCCTCGGATATTACTATCGATGCTTCCAAGCAGCGAGATCCTAAATCTTTAATGTATCAACTCGAAGAATATTTATTGCAGGACATTAATAATAATGCGTCGTCCTCCAACACCCCTGGTTTATAAATAAATAATAATTAAAAAAAAAAATGATTTCCGTTATGAATTCGTTATGAATTCATTATATGAAACAAGAGATTATGTGAGTGGATGGTCATGTGGGTATTCGATTTCTCATATTCGGGATAAGATTGATTCACACTATTTTTCAGATATAAGTGTACAACTATTTAAATTTTTAATTTCATCTCTCTCTGAACAAGAACGATTAATTGGCTGTGAACCAGTCGTTGCCAAGATTGCGTTTAAACATAAGAAAAAGAATAACAGGTCTAAGAAAAAAAAAAAAAAGTTAATAACAATGTCCACCACACCCGAAAATGACTACGATGCTGATTCAAGTTTGGATGTACTTTCTACTACAATTTCGTCACTCAATTTGACTCTAGCCAATAATATTACACCCACGTGAAATATACGCACAAATATGTTATTCCCAAGTAACTTCTAAAAAACATTAACATGAGTGTAATTATGATTAAACTATAAAATGTCATAACGATGTAAATATCATCTTTCCACCAACTAGTTTTTACGAATTTCGTTAGTGTAGTTGTGTGTGATTTTTCTGTATTTGTGCGGCGTTTTCTTAATGTTTCGTGCATTTTTTTTTTTTATTAATAACTTTTTACTTAACTTAACAAAAATTTTAATAATATTCTTTTTATTTTATCTACAGTGAACATCAATCGATCATCCATGGATCTCTTCTCTTTTAAGCATAATGCTTCAAATTCTGGTACAAATGCTGGTGTTTTTGATGATGACTTTTTTGACTTCTACCAAGATGAAATAGATACGGTTTTATCAAAAGTACCTCTTTTGGGAGATCGAGTATATGAAGAACATCTTCTTCATTTAGTACCCAATTTTGATGATGCTAGTGATATGGTGGAAAAGGGACATCGTTATTTGAGACCTAATTGGGAAGAAGATGTCGTAGTCAGGTTTCGTCCATATTCACTTTTTCACAGGTCCATTGATGACATATTTCTGTACAATAAAGCACCAACACCAAATAATATTGATCGCATTTCAAAATATATTACTGACAAAAGACAACGGGATGAATTTTTGAGGAGTCATTATTATTCTAAACTCAACTCAATAATTGTAGAAATGCAACAATTGGCTATTGTTGATCATTCATTGGTCGTTGCTGATGATATCGACATAAATTGCTCTAAATCGTCCACCTTTTTGATCCATCGTCCTCATCAGCCTGAAGTCAACGTCGGTCAACACATTCTTGATCCAAACCTTAATTGGGATGAGATTAAAGTTATGTGTGCTAAAGTTTCATCAATTCACCGTGCTGTTGATTGTTTATTACTGGAAAATGAAGAACCGTGTGGTAGAGAGCCATTTTCATCTATTATTCCTTATAAAAATGATCTGGCTCAATTTTTGAAAAGATATTATTTTAGAGTCGCTAGCTTGCATGATTCGATAGTAACAAAAGCACAATTGGAATATTCTGAAGGTGTAGACATATGGTCTTTCCCATCTCATGAACAAAAAAAAATCAATTCTAATTCTACTCTCATTTCTGATGCTATAGCTGATGATGACGACTCTGACTATGAATTTCAACAAAATGATGAAAAATATGACGATCAATTCATTCAAGACCAAGATCAATTCCATGATGATCACTACCACGATCTTCAATACCACGATGATCAATACCACGATGATCAATACCACGATGACCACGATCAAAACCGATCAAATTCTTCTAGGGTTGAAAACACTGGTATGCGAATTATGGAAATTGAAGATGATTTTGATGAAAAACTATTTCTATCAAAAAAAATTGAAAAAGACTATGAAGCTTGTGGCGTTTTGGGGAGAAGATTAACGTCACACTCAACTAAGAAAGGTCTTAGATGTAATCCGCTCTTATAAGATACTATAATCATCTCATATGTACGTACAAACCACTGACACTATGTGCCACTATTGAATGTCTGATTGGAGTAAGAATGTGTCTTTCCTTTCTATCTCCTATAATATTTAAGATTAAAGTATTTAGCTTGCATTGAATTTTATTTACATATATTTAAACGTTCTGCATGCTTATCAGTATATTACTTATTGTTATACGATTAGTCATTGATATTAGTTCCCATTCATGTACATTATAAATGTTGTAGCACGTGTGTGTTCCTCCCCCCTCCCCGCCCCATGCCCTCGGAACAAGGCCAGGGTCATACCTGACGCAACCAAGCTAATCCCCCCCCCCCACCCCACAGTCTCTTCGACCAGATCACAGGAAATTCACATCTCAATGACGGTTCTTCCCCTGGTCAGAGAATAGGGAACTTGGAATCTTTGATGCAGGACCCCGACGGACAAGAGAGAAAACTCTGACCAACAACACAGGGCCTTTGAAGTTTCCCTACCGCCGCGTCTTCCCCCCCCCCCCCCGCACCCCTCCCCACTACCGTTTGGTACTTATTTCCACATGCCAATCAATCAAATGTTGAATTGAAGAGACATGTTGACCAATCGGATACGCTATCTACGGGTCAATCTTACCCTTGCCCCTCCCCCCTCATTACAATCACGTGGGGAGTTGCAACCTAACTTGTTGTTTAACATGTAATGTAATGTAAATGTAAGTTAGTTTTAGGGCAGTCTGGCTTAAGGAGTCTCGAGGGTTGGATGCCCCGAGCTCCAATAGCACCAAGCGGTGCTACAGTCTGTTGTAGAGTTCTTGTTAGGACTATCTGCTACATATAGTTTAAGCCTATGATTAAATGTACACTCTTTATCACTTGTATTTGGATTGTATGAATTATGTGCTCATGTCATCAATGATTGAATACGGACTTTCACGTGAATAAAATATTTGTTGTTACAATACGCCTTGCTTATCGATTGATAGAATACCTGTTTGTGCGACGTCCAGTGACAGTGTCAATTAGTCAACAGTTTAACTCAACCTACGTATTAACGAGCCAAAACGAAACCTGGATATAAATTTGTCTTAGAATCACCTAGGAATCATCTGCACTTCGGGACCACATACCACCTAGAAAACCTGCCTAATTCACCCCTCCCCATCACCCTGTGTACCTGCTGAGTTATCCTCTAAGTCTGCACTGACAGCCTATACGCTAATTGCAGGCCCGGTGACAGCATCTTAGACCAGCACGCCACACCTGTGGGCTCGTGCCGGAATTAGTTTCGCTTGACGTACATGGATAAGTACTCACGCTCAACATTGAACTCTGTGCT
The DNA here is from genome assembly GCA_949126835.1 of Anisus vortex. Classification (NCBI taxonomy): domain Eukaryota; kingdom Metazoa; phylum Mollusca; class Gastropoda; family Planorbidae; genus Anisus; species Anisus vortex. The sequence goes on along the minus strand of OX421502.1, from coordinate 1,676,546 downwards.
ATGATATTCTTCACGTGATGAAAGACTGGGGGCTTAAGGTTTCATCAGGTGAGCGAACTGTGTTATTTGACTCCACTGCAAACACTCATCTATCATCGTAGAATTATACGTCAACTCTTGTTTCTGCCAATGCTATACGCTTGAAATATATCGCCTTGCCTGTTCGGATTATTTGCTGTATTACGTTTATTTGTCGGCTTCACGCCACAATAACAAAATCGCCACTCGTGTTTGGATAACTTGCTCTATTATGTTAGATGTCGGCCAGAGCGCCACCAATAACAAAGTCGTTTCCTGCTCGGATTAGCTCCTGTACAACTCTGTACACTGTATATGCTTGCCGAATGCCGATAGTCAATAGGCATATCGACATTTCTGCTTGGGATTAGCTCATGCGTAACGAAATTATTTGCCAGATCGCATAACTATGTCCGCCAAATACTGTGAACCAGTACCCGCCCTAAGAAACACTGAAAATATTCGCGCCCACCGGGCCTCAATCCAGCCTGAAATCTTCAACATTGCATATAATGTTCGCCCATTCATCGATAATTCTTGGATACTTACAGCCAATTTCGCACTGGATTAAACTGTCATGTGCAGTACGTTTCCTGGAAGCTGACATTATTGCCTTTAGATTGGAATATATTAACTGTTATCGGATTACCATGTGTATATATTAACTTTTGATGAACAGTGTTCCTTACACAACGCGTTGGATAATAAATGTGTTAGATTTAAAGACTGCCTACGGGCCAATTAACTGTTCTCAAGCGCTACACGACCGATGTCACCCGCTGTCATCTGATGTGCCAGACCCACTCTGACGTCAAGACTCAAGAACCGCGGTCTAGCGTGAAAGAAAATGAATGTGTATAAATAAAACGGTGAGTGGCATATATGTAGTGGTCAAATGTACGTACAGAGATATTATTGGTAGCGAATTAAATAATTGCTTCTTTACCGATTTTACAAATTTATAAAACGGGAATTGAGAAAGTAGAACGATTTAATCTTTACTGTAGCCAAAGTAATGTACGCCCACTGCCAGCCCCCCCCCCCCTTCCGCCGCTGCTTAAACACTGTTAAACAAGGGGAAATGTGTTACTTGAGAAAAGAAGAGAAGCCAATAGTGTAACAATTAAAGTGAAGCTATGTCCGTGTTTTAGCTCTAGGGCCCAATAATTGCAAACGAACGACAACATTGATACAATTTCCTGGCCTATCGCGCCAGAGGTGACTTGACTACCGCCTTACTCCGCCCCCCCCCCACTAGAAGTCACTCGCGCGTGAGAAATCAGAATCCACGTGATCGGAAACACTAGTGTTTAGGCTTGTGCTGGGGTCAGCTGCACGCGCTCACACAACGCCCGCCGCCGCCCCCCCCCCCTGAAGAACGATCACTAGACCAGTAATGCATGTACCTACGTTAAGCAAAGGAACCCGCGCCCCACCCTCTATGACTCCGTCATAGATCCCCTCATATTTACGTTGCGATCCCAGATCCCCTCACCTGTCCGCTTTAGCGCGAGTCAGGGAGTGAACTGGTGGACCTGATAGTTCGATCAACAATTCGATCCCTATCAACCAGTTCTGGCATCCCGTCACGGAATTCCTCCAGATTCCGTAGAAACTACTGCCGAGGTCAATTAAGTGAATCCCGCATTTATAGCACATAGAAAGCATGAAATAAATAGATTTCTTAGCTAGTGCCTATCAATATATGAAAAGTAAGGACCTAAGACAGTCACAGACAAACGATAAAATGAATAAACCGTGTCAATAACTTGCAAATAAAGGGGACGAACCTAGACTAAGCATTATGCCGGAATAGATTTAAAGTACTGAAAGAAACGCTAAAGCATGCCTTTCTCCTCCGTCCATAACAGAAAAACGTAAAAATTCGCCCCGTCACCCCTTACCGCCTTGTCTCGACCTCCCCCCTCTTCCCCATAGCGATGACCACCCGCTTCGCTTCGATGGTCCAGAACTCTCATAGTGTAAATAGTAAGTGCAGTAGGCCTACCTCTAATGGGTCAAATCTTTCATTATATGAAAGCTTTAAAACATGGCGGGGCAGGTGTGGCGTTTTGGGGAGAAGATTAACGTCACACTCAACTAAGAAAGGTCTTAGATGTAATCCGCTCTTATAAGATACTATAATCATCTCATATGTACGTACAAACCACTGACACTATGTGCCACTATTGAATGTCTGATTGGAGTAAGAATGTGTCTTTCCTTTCTATCTCCTATAATATTTAAGATTAAAGTATTTAGCTTGCATTGAATTTTATTTACATATATTTATACGTTCTGCATGCTTATCAGTATATTACTTATTGTTATACGATTAGTCATTGATATTAGTTCCCATTCATGTACATTATAAATGTTGTAGCACGTGTGTGTTCCTCCCCCCTCCCCGCCCCATGCCCTCGGAACAAGGCCAGGGTCATACCTGACGCAACCAAGCTAATCCCCCCCCCACCCCACAGTCTCTTCGACCAGATCACAGGAAATTCACATCTCAATGACGGTTCTTCCCCTGGTCAGAGAATAGGGAACTTGGAATCTTTGATGCAGGACCCCGACGGACAAGAGAGAAAACTCTGACCAACAACACAGGGCCTTTGAAGTTTACCTACCGCCGCGTCTTCCCCCCCCCCGCACCCCTCCCCACTACCGTTTGGTACTTATTTCCACATGCCAATCAATCAAATGTTGAATTGAAGAGACATGTTGACCAATCGGATACGCTATCTACGGGTCAATCTTACCCTTGCCCCTCCCCCCTCATTACAATCACGTGGGGAGTTGCAACCTAACTTGTTGTTTAACATGTAATGTAATGTAAATGTAAGTTAGTTTTAGGGCAGTCTGGCTTAAGGAGTCTCGAGGGTTGGATGCCCCGAGCTCCAATAGCACCAAGCGGTGCTACAGTCTGTTGTAGAGTTCTTGTTAGGACTATCTGCTACATATAGTTTAAGCCTATGATTAAATGTACACTCTTTATCACTTGTATTTGGATTGTATGAATTATGTGCTCATGTCATCAATGATTGAATACGGACTTTCACGTGAATAAAATATTCGTTGTTACAATACGCCTTGCTTATCGATTGATAGAATACCTGTTTGTGCGACGTCCAGTGACAGTGTCAATTAGTCAACAGTTTAACTCAACCTACGTATTAACGAGCCAAAACGAAACCTGGATATAAATTTGTCTTAGAATCACCTAGGAATCATCTGCACTTCGGGACCACATACCACCTAGAAAACCTGCCTAAATCACCCCTCCCCATCACCCTGTGTACCTGCTGAGTTATCCTCTAAGTCTGCACTGACAGCCTATACGCTAATTGCAGGCCCGGTGACAGCATCTTAGACCAGCACGCCACAAAGCTGCAATCCCAGAACACGAAGGTGTAGTATTCACAGATCCAGTTGTAGATACAGACCCCGATGAAGATGAATTTGATGGTCTATTTCAAAAAGCATATAAACACTTACCAAATGATGTTCAAATTCAATCATCCGAACCTTCATTGAAACACCAACTTGTAGACCCAGGTGTAATAGTCACAGACCCCGATGAAGATGAATTTGATAGTCTATTTCAAAAAGCATATAAACACTTACCAAATGAAGGTCAAATTCAATCATCCGAACCTTCGTTTAAACACCAACTTGTAGACCCAGGTGTAATAGTCACAGACCCCGATGAAGATGAATTTGATAGTCTATTTCAAAAAGCATATAAACACTTACCAAATGAAGGTCAAATTAAATCATCCGAACCTTCATTGAAACACCAACTTGTAGACCCAGGTGTAATAGTCACAGACCCCGATGAAGATGAATTTGATAGTCTATTTCAAAAAGCATATAAACACTTACCAAATGAAGGTCAAATTCAATCATCCGAACCTTCATTGAAACACCAACTTGTAGACTCAGGTGTAATAGTCACAGACCCCGATGAAGATGAATTTGATAGTCTATTTCAAAAAGCATATAAACACTTACCAAATGAAAGTCAAATTCAATCATCCGAACCTTCGTTTAAACACCAACTTGTAGACCCAGGTGTAATAGTCACAGACCCAGATGATGATGAATTTGATAGTCTATTTCAAAAAGCATATAAACACTTAGGCACATACCAAATTCCCGAACCTTCAACAAAACATAAATTTGCAAACTCAGAATACGAAGGCTTACACTTCATTCAAGCTGAAGTTGACCCAATTGATGCTGTTGATAAGCTATTTGATAGATTGATTTTAAATACCAAAAATCACGAAGTCGAACGACGAGAAGACGAGGTCGAACGACGAGAAGAAGATGAATGTGACCGTGAAGTAGAAGAAATTGGACATGACTTAATGCGCTCCTTTTTCTATCTCTTTATTTTTTCTATTGTTTTGGCTTTTGTTATTAATTTTTTTTGTTTTTTTTAATGATTTATAAAGATTAAAAGCAATTTTGTTTTCAATTTTTGTTTTTCTATCTTGAGTCATTATAGCCCCAATATTGGGCTAAAGTCAAGTAGTCATTGGCTAAAGTATATAAGGGGAATATGGGTATGAGCTTGTATGCAATGAAGTAGAGACTTGTTACTGTGGTGTTTGTTGTTGAAGAAAAAAATGAGTTACTCTTTATTTCATTTGTCTGTGCGAGATCAGTGTGTGAATGATGATATGTTACAATTTATTACCAATAACCGTGCTCGGATTGTATCACACCCTCATCTTGTTTCAGATGACGAAGGCGAAGAAGGATTCTTTTCGTTGATGAAAACTCTTCCTGCTGTTATTTTATTTTTAACCGGTGCTGGGGGTTCGGGTAAAACTCGAATGCAATGTAACATATCAGAATGGGGTAATGTGGCTTTCACTGCTTCCACAAATGTTGCGGGGCACGTTCTTCAACAAGTTCTCAAATACTCTGGTGGAATTAATGAATCGTACTCGTTCAACCTAACCACTTTTAACTGTTTTGGAATGACCCCTGATAATTATGATGAAGTTAATCACATTCTGTACAAAAATTGTCCACAAAATATACAAAATGGTGACGTTACTGACCCGGAGGAATTCTTTCGTCACATCATGCCTAATCTACTCATCGCTTGTGATTACATTTACTACCTTGTGCAGAAAAAATCTAGTTCGAAAAAAGATGGTTTCACCACTAGCAGTTTTGGTACAATGCTTCTATCACCGAAGCAATACCAAATGGCGCGCACTCATTTACAAAATTTAGGGTCCCCCCATTCTCATTCCGACATCATGCGTTACATATTAAGCGTTTATCCTCGTAAGCACATACCGGTTCCTCTGTTTAGAAACACATATGTCATCGATGAAAGTGGGCGCCTCGATTGTACGTGGATATTTTTATTCAGCGCATTCCACCATTACATTCATCGCAAATATCAGACTGGAATAGGTACGGGAGAGCCACCCAACATCATATGCGTGGGGTCCTGCACTCAATCAACTATTATCAACAACACTCCTTACCACATAAACGATTATTCCATGCTATCCTGCGTTAGCAAAAACTTTATTGACAAATCTGCTCTCTACGTAAAAAATTGTAAGTTTAATAGACGCGCACACAGTGGGGATCCTGTCAAGAACGCCACCATCGCTCAGTTTGTTGAAATGGTTGAGAGTGGCGCACAAATTCCTATTAAATTCATGGACAAATTGACATCTTTGATTCGCATCGACCACGCAGAATTCATGAAAGGACAATACCTTCATCTTTGCTCCACTCATAATCAGTGTAAATCGATCATGACTTTTAACGCTGGACAATCTAATGTGGTTGTCACTTCCGATGTCATGGTCGCTTCTCTACCCGCCGACACTATATTTAAACCAGGAGAAGAAGTAATCGATGTATTATTTCCCACCACCTTGTTCAATGTACACCACAACTTGGGTGCCATATATAAAAGCATCATTTATCGAGACGCGGGCAAATGGACGGTGGGACGCAAGTTCATTAAATGTGAATCTTTTGTTAAACATCCTGAAGATGGACCCGTTTCTCTGCGTTGGACCGCCACAAGAGATCTTTATAAAAACACCCCTTACCTAGTTCCATCATCCACTTATGGAACTGTCACATGCATTTCAGGAACTATAGATGACTTTTGTTCCGACCTTTCTAATTCTTATCTACCAATCATGATGAATTTCGGTATGCTTTCAGCCACCATGAAATTTATGTTCAGTTCGCTCATTGAACTGTGCGCCAAACCCAATGTCATCTTCGAGGGAGCGCATAATCTCTATCAATCTCTTATCCGTTCTATGCATTCCACCAATCATAAACTACACAAAAAGCGCATCTTCGATCAACTCAAATTGCTTTTTATGACCATAGATAAGCTGTACATAGAACTCGCTCAACCATACCTACAAGTTAAACACGAAGTAAAAATATTCGACAAAAACACTCTGTACTTCATTACAGCTCACTCCATTGTTCAATTTATGGACATTCAAGATGACGATCAAACAGCTGTCATCGTCGCCGGCAAAACGTTCACTCTTAATCTTTTCAAAAAAAAATCGATCGTTTCGAAAGAATTCTCAGACTACGACACCGTGGAGAAAACTGACTGGCGAACTAATGAGCAACAACCTCCTTTACCCAAAAAAATTAAACTTGAGGATAGTGATTCAACTTCAAACACTCGAAATGAAATACCACTTGAATTTCAAACCGCTCAAGTCGACTCGGAAATTTTTGTAGAAGCCGATATGTTTGTTAAAACATACGATGCTGATGCTGGTGACAATGGAAAAGAAGACACTCCGTCACCAAAGAAGAAAAAAAGAAAAACAATTATTGCTCATTTTCCCCTTGTCGAAACGTGTGCGAGGACTATCGCTAGCACTCAAGGCATGAGCATTTCTAACAAACACTACGTTCAATGGAGTAATAATATGTCCGGGCAAGATATTATAGTCATGTTTACCAGATACACCAACGCTGACGATTTGTTTGTATATTTTGAAAACGAAAATAATCAGTTCACGCCTATCAATAAAATTACATTGGACGCCGTCACTCACATTCACAAACTTCAAAAAAAAATTGGAGGATATATTTGAATCTTATCTTCTGTAACAAAAACCTTTTTGTAATGAAATATAACTCCCCCCCTGGTAGGGGGGGTATTTGTTTTTTTTATTCACAACAATGTTTTTCCAAAAAAAATTACTTAAAACTTTATGCTTATGTCTTCTGAAATTATAAATCACTTATAAAAAAAAAAAAAAAAAAAAATGGAGGTTGTTGGATACGTCATTAAAGCTTGTTTAAAATGTGGTGATAATCCTTATGTACATGAACATTGCACTAATCCATTAAAATCTAAATATTACGTAGACCCATCTATATTTACTGAATTTTATTTTCCAGTAGGAACACCATTGGTTATTTCGCATAAACAGAGTTCTATTATAGGTCAAGTTGTAGATGTTTATGTGAGCCCCGGCGAATTCATTTTAGTTCGTGGTGAAATAGATGATTCTATGTTTATCGAATGTGTGGAAAAGGCAACTCGACATTATCATGACAGTTACAACAAGAGTATTAATATGATAGAGCAGTTTGTTCAAAAGATGTTATCTTCGTTTAGTTTGTCTCACGGTAAAAAAAGTTTATCGGTTCGTCATGTTAGCTTAGTTACTGTCTCAGGTCGACTTGGTACTCTTGTGACTTACAGTAAAGATCCTACTATTAGTTTAGTTAATCGAGAGGACAACCGCGAAATAATTTTTGATATCGTTAGTCATTTGTCGGCTTATCAGTTTGAAGAAGATAGCTACCGTTACGCCAAAATAAACGCTGAATTGAGTCACAATCCTAATTATTTTTACATTGACGCTTGTCGCAAAATGCCTCGTTCTTTTTTTTGAGAATACGACCGCTGCTGATTATCAAGAATATAAAAGATTTCGAGATTTTCAGGAATGTGTCAACAATGTTGACGTTAAGAAGAGAAAGCGTTTAGATTTGGAAAAGGAAGATGCCGAAGACGATTCTATAGTGAACGCCGAAAGTAAAAGTAAAAAAAAATGCTTAATCGATAACAATCAAGAGAAAGTGAAAGAGATTGTGGGAGTTCCTCAACCACCTGTTATGGATAAAACTGTCATTGAAGATTTAATTAATCGTTCATTGGATACTAAACTAGATATGTTTTTACAAAAATTGGTAAACGTCACTTCGACTCCCACCACCACCACTCCCGCTATTAATATTAATAGTCCTAGTACTACTACTTCAGGTGTGATAAAATCTAAACCTGGTGAGAACGGACGATCTGACTTAGAAATCAATAAAGAACCCTCGGATATTACTATCGATGCTTCCAAGCAGCGAGATCCTAAATCTTTAATGTATCAACTCGCAGAATATTTATTGCAGGACATTAATAATAATGCGTCGTCCTCCAACACCCCTGGTTTATAAATAAATAATAATTAAAAAAAAAAAAATGATTTCCGTTATGAATTCGTTATGAATTCATTATATGAAACAAGAGATTATGTGAGTGGATGGTCATGTGGGTATTCGATTTCTCATATTCGGGATAAGATTGATTCACACTCTTTTTCAGATATAAGTGTACAACTATTTAAATTTTTAATTTCATCTCTCTCTGAACAAGAACGATTAATTGGCTGTGAACCAGTCGTTGCCAAGATTGCGTTTAAACATAAGAAAAAGAATAACAGGTCTAAGAAAAAAAAAAAAAGTTAATAACAATGTCCACCACACCCGAAAATGACTACGATGCTGATTCAAGTTTGGATGTACTTTCTACTACAATTTCGTCACTCAATTTGACTCTAGCCAATAATATTACTAGTCTTATCAATGCTACTAATGGTGCTTCATCCATAAATGTTTATTATTCAATTTCTCCCGCTTGGTACGTGGCGTTTTTGTTAACGTTTTATACTTTTTTTTTTTTGCTCATACAAGGATTTTATTCTTTTGAAGACATGATGGTGCTGTGTGATAGAAAAGCCAACCCGGTAGATAAGATGGATGAAAACGCCCGAGTAATGGTTAACTTGTACCAAAAGTGCGTGGGAACGAAATCGCGGTCTTTTAATCCTTTTATATTTATCAAATGTATTAGACCATTCGGCATAACTGCCCTGGGACAGCAGATGATGTACGAAAGAAACAAACCAGTTCACGAGGCACCGGTGCTCATTCGTGGTCCCTGCGCAGACGGAAAAGTTGAGAATGGAGAAAGAGATACGTTCCGCGTACCTATTAGCAGAAGTTATTTTTCTTCCAATGTGCTGACTGACAAAAAACCGCCCGTATTTTACGTATTTCTGACATTCGACTCAGTGGGTCCCAGAATCGTGGTAACGGAAAATCATTTTTACGTCAACAGATGGATGCTGAACGTATGGCAGACGTCGATACACATGTTCCTCGGATTCGTCGACATGCAATCTACGGTCAACTCAAAAATATACAAAGAGTTCGTTTTTTCTCACCTTGGAGGCACGGTTAACAAAACTCAAGGTTATTCCGCACTTTTTATGCAAAATTTTGTTTTTATACCTGACCCCACGTGGACAATAATAGCAAACCGACCAATCACTCACGAAATCCCCCATTATTACCCTGAAGAGTCCAACGATTTCTTTAAAAGCATTATGAACATCGAAGGGCTAAACCGCGCTTCGGGCGCGGACTTGTTTTTTAAACGAAGAGAGATTTTTATGCAAAAGCTTAAACAAGCTGAAGAAACGTCATCAATATTAAATGATCAACACGCTCCGATGTAAAAAAAAGAGTTTGAGAATTAGAGGTCTAACCAAAAAAAAAAAAAAAAAAAATTAAATCAGTTTGAACAATGTCTATATACACATCTCTCTTGATCTATACATCTTTCTCGATCGTTTTGACGGTCGTAATTTGTACACACGAATTGACCGCACGCGGGGACTCGGAGAAAGTGATGTCCGATTTAACCCAACAAAAAATGCGTTTATACAGAAGAGAGGCCCGTAATCCACGATATGACAGTATTAGATATTGGGAAAGGTATGGGCAAACAACTCATCCCACTACTCCCGATATTGATGATTATTATGATGATATACCTACTGTTATTAGTTATCAAGACTGCCCTGAACGGTGTAGAAATGGACGAAGAATGACATGTCGAGAAATAGAAGAACTGTCGAAACGTAGAAAAAAAAGAGGAGTGTATGTACTTATTGATGAGGCGATAAATAGATGTTAAAAACAACAAAAAAACACACCATCACTATTAAATTATCAAGTAACTTATAACTGATAGAAGAAGACTGATTTTTGGAATAGTAGATTTATTTACAATCAACTTTAAAAAAAAAGAAAATGACCAAATGCACCTTCATCCTGATCGCTTTCGCGTTTGTAATAATATGTATAAATGAATTGGACGGGTTCGTAATTGACAACTTAGAATCGGACGACGATGTGATGTCCAATGTGTTTGCTAACATGGAGGAATCTGAATTGGAATTGGAAAAAAGAGAAACCCGAGAATTCCCCAATACCAGTAGTGATCATTTGGATAGGATTAAACGAAGAACTCACCAAAATCAAAACTGTCCAGTACATTGTATAAATGGTAGAAGAATGACCTGTGAAGAAGTTGCAGAAATGAACTGGCGTAAAAAAAGATTATTCCATGCTATCCTGCGTTAGCAAAAACTTTATTGACAAATCTGCTCTCTACGTAAAAAATTGTAAGTTTAATAGACGCGCACACAGTGGGGATCCTGTCAAGAACGCCACCATCGCTCAGTTTGTTGAAATGGTTGAGAGTGGCGCACAAATTCCTATTAAATTCATGGACAAATTGACATCTTTGATTCGCATCGACCACGCAGAATTCATGAAAGGACAATACCTTCATCTTTGCTCCACTCATAATCAGTGTAAATCGATCATGACTTTTAACGCTGGACAATCTAATGTGGTTGTCACTTCCGATGTCATGGTCGCTTCTCTACCCGCCGACACTATATTTAAACCAGGAGAAGAAGTACCCGATGTATTATTTCCCACCACCTTGTTCAATGTACACCACAACTTGGGTGCCATATATAAAAGCATCATTTATCGAGACGCGGGCAAATGGACGGTGGGACGCAAGTTCATTAAATGTGAATCTTTTGTTAAACATCCTGAAGATGGACCCGTTTCTCTGCGTTGGACCGCCACAAGAGATCTTTATAAAAACACCCCTTACCTAGTTCCATCATCCACTTATGGAACTGTCACATGCATTTCAGGAACTATAGATGACTTTTGTTCCGACCTTTCTAATTCTTATCTACCAATCATGATGAATTTCGGTATGCTTTCAGCCACCATGAAATTTATGTTCAGTTCGCTCATTGAACTGTGCGCCAAACCCAATGTCATCTTCGAGGGAGCGCATAATCTCTATCAATCTCTTATCCGTTCTATGCATTCCACCAATCATAAACTACACAAAAAGCGCATCTTCGTAGCTTCTTCTTCTTTATTCTCTTTTTCATTCTCTTTTTTCTTAATAAGAGCTGCTTCCATGTTTTTATCAGCAATCATGTCATTGAAGTCTTGCATTGATCGTGCTTCGTTCGATGCGACTATTGCTTCTGGAGATCTGAAATCTTTTATATTTTGTTTAACTAAAAGTTGGTCAATTTCAGATAATGAGCATTCAGCCATTTGTGGTGGAAACACATTATTGTGAGTAGAATTTAAACAAGGAGGTGGATTGGAACGCTCATCAAGACACGAATTAGGCCGAGCACGACTGCAATTCATTTGTTCCAAATACTGTTCGTTTTTTTGAATCTCTTGATGACTTTTTTGGATTTCAATTTTACGACGTTCAATTTCACGTTGTTGCTGATCATACTGTAGAGCTTGCAGCTGTTGTGAAGACAATTGTTGACCATTACGAAATAAAGCAGGACCAAGTCCGGCTAGCCCGACAACTTGTTGTTGTTGTTGATGCATTACTGCAAATAAAAAATATATAAAAATTTCTTAATAATATTATTAAATAGAACCCGATAGAAAAAAATAATGAAAATGACATAATTTCTTTTAAATCATAATTAAAAGAAATTAAAAGAAAAATGAATGACAGAAAACGCACGCAAACATGGTTAACGAACATGATAATAGCGACTATGTTAAATATTATGAGTGTGAGAGCTGATCAAACAAATCAATTAACAAGCGAATTAACAATAAATTTCGACATAATGCAAAATACGCCCACACAAATAGAATTCTCTACAAATTTAACGAACCAGACAGGATGGTTATTTGAAAATGATAATTATCGAACATGCGAATATAATATTAAAAATATAACCTTACCGATAGATCAAAAATATTTTGGATAAAATTCAAACACGAACATGGATATATAATCACAGAAGTTGAATTGTATTTATCTTCATGGACAAATCAAATATACGTCAATGAAAAACAACAAATGCGAATCGAATGCGACAATGAGAATACTAAAGTGTCAAAGTACAATGCGGATGTGAATCAAAATACATCAACAACACTATTTTATACATCCGTGAGATACATCCCCGCCGTGAAATTTGAAGTGGTTGAAGGGTTGGATGAAGAATTGGTCAACGTACGCATTACCACCGCCGATGACGTAACTTTTTTTGCTGCTCGGCGACTGCGAGTGAGAGGAGGTGGAGGAGGAGGAGGAGGATTGGAATTAGGAGAAGAAGAAGAAGAAGAAGAAGAAGAAGAAGAAGAAGAAGAAGAAGAAACAGAAGAAGAAGAAGAACAACAACGACAACGAGAAGAAGATGATGTGCGTTCACCGTTCGACATTATACAGTTTAAATTTATTTCACGCGTGGCCGTAATACTATTCTCCTCATCCTCATCATCCTCCTCATCCTCATCCTCCTCCTCCTCGCGGGACGACGACCCCACACCCCATTCAGGCCCACATTATCAACAAAAAAAAAAAAAAATATTATGCCGGCGACAGGCGCTTCATCGGTATGTGTTTAGAGTCATCGACGATGGTAATAATAATAATAATTATAACAACGACATCGCGAGATTCGAACCCATGCTTAGACCGAAACAGGTCAGAGAATATTTAGGACGATGCGGTCATCGTCAACAACAATTATTCAAGGATGATGATGTGCACTTTCTCACCGGTCACGTTGGACACTTTTACCCCAGGAATTATAATTTATGTCAGCATAATGGTGATGATTATTCTTCGGCTGCTGCTGCTGCTGCTGCTACTGCTGCTGCTTCTTCTGCTTCGGCTGCTGCTTCGGCTGCTGCTTCGGCTGCTGCTTTGGCTGCTGCTACTGCTACTACTACTACTACTACTACTACTACTACTGCTTCAGCTGATACAACTCTTCATCCTCCTAATCCTACTCCTACTCCTATGGGACAGGTTCAGGTGGCTTACCGATACGACAATGATACTTACTACGCCGTCACCGGCACGCTTGTGAAACATCCTCGGGACGGTATAATCGTCTTCAGAAGGAAAGAAAACGTCAAAATTACATGCAACAACAAACATATTTTTGAAATTTTCATGCGAAATAGAGTTGATGATATTATCGCTTGTCTGGTCAATCGATCGCAAGAAACAAATGAAGCAAATGAAAAAAAATATACAGAGATGCTTAAATTAAGATCAGGATTGGAATACATTAGGGAACAATGTTCCACTTACAGTCAAGATTTTAAGAATAATATAGACAAAGCATTCGAATGGCGAACATAAGGTGAGTCTTCAAATCCGAAGTAGTCAGAGTTAAATTAAAATGATTTCCCAATTCAATGATATTAATCATTTCTTCTTCATTGCATGTCAATGACATCATTAAAATCAAAGTTGGTACTTTTTCTTGTGGCGTAACAGTCCAATTATAATTTTTAGAGTCTTTTAAGAGACGGCGACAAATATCATATTTCTTTAGCATCATTGCCAAAACAATAGGTGAATATTCAAAAAAATTATCTAAATCATCATCAATAATGACATTATCTTCTACGAGATAATTGAATTCCGAATCAGATATTTGTTGATTATCCGAAATCCATTTTTCATATTTGTTGATTTCATGTACAACAGGTGGAGAGTAAAATATGTGGAATTTAATCTTGTGATAAATGTTTTCAAGTGAAGAACATGTATCGTCTGATGAAGAAACATAATAATCGAGAACACGGGTCATTTCATCAATGACCGATTTGCTGAAATTACTGTCGAACATCATTTTATTGTTTTTCCTATTGAGGGATTGTTTAAAAAAAAAAAAAATAGTTAACTAAAACACATTCAAATAAAAAAAAAAAAAATATATAAATAAATAAATGGTGACAAAAAAAACAATATTACCTTTGTTGGTAGAATAACTTGAAATTATAATTTAATTAAATAGAAGTAAACGAACAGAGAAACGGTAAAGTAAGAACAAAATGAATATTGACATAGTGATGGTCCAACAAAAAACAAAAAACTATACGAAAAAAAAAAGTGATAAAGCTTTCCAGCACAGTTGAGATCAGAATGAGAAGGAAGAAGTAAATTCATCGACTTTTATAGGAAAAAAACGACTACCAAAACTATTCCAAACTACCAAACTACTTGAAGTTGGGACAACAAAAAACTTTTGTGTATAGTTCAAGTGGAAGCACTTTTAACAGTATTTGTCACACCCTTGGTAACCTAATTTATGAAGTGTATGCGAACATTTTCTCACGGTTCCAAATTTCTTTCAATATATAAATCGGTTCATCAAAACAAATTTCCCCAACATTATCTTATCGAGAAATCTCTAAAGTCTTCAAAAAACAAGACGCTGTTAGTTATAAATCTAATAAAACAACGTGTTATTTTCTGATCAATCAACTTTTTTTTACCACCCACTACAATGGATCGTGAATATGAAACACCATTACCGGTCATACCGATGCCGATCGGCTTATGGTCTTCGACCATACACATACCTACTTCGTCGTCAGTTAAACCTTCAAAAAATTACAGAAATGTAAGAAATTACATTTCACCGATCTCGAACTTCTATGAACAGGAACAGAACAATGAACGACAATCTGAACCATCTGAACACAACTACGAAGAAATATGTGATGATCACATGTCGTCGAATGTCCAGAATGAAGAGAAAGAAATCATCATCAAACGATATAGAAAACTGCTCATTTTTCTGAGCATATTTTTCTCATCGTTGTGCATGGTACTAATTACCTTTGGTGTGATAATGATATTGAATAATGCAAAACCTACCAAGATTGGCGTCTGTGTTGAATGTTCACATCTGAAGACGAACCCCGAACATTTTTTCAACTCTCTTGACAGAGAATGGGTGCATAACACTCAAATGTGTTGTGCTAACAATAAACAACAATTGTCCAATTTACTTGAACTGATTTTATATTCCAAGACTTGTGCACCATTCCGATGCACACCTAAGATGGAGCCCATTACAGCACCGTTATCAACAACCTCCTCAACCTCAACCACAACACCGTTATCTACAACCTCATCAACCTCAACCATCACAACTCCCTCAACCTCAACTATCACAGAAGAAACAGTATCAGAATCAGATTTTGACAAATGGCTTAAAGAGCAAAAGAAAGAACAATTGAATTCATTGGACTCATTGGACTCATTTTATTATTGAATTCATTGGACGCATTTTAATATATATATTTTAATATATATGTGATTTATATTAAATGTTGTTATGTAAAATGTACAATTATGTAAAAATTATGTAATCAATGTAACCAAAAACCAATGTAACAATGTAACCATGTAACCAACACATCTATATAATAATAAATGAAATAAATAAATAAAAAAACTAAATACATTTTTTATTAACATTTTTTATAGTTTTTATTGAACTGTGTGGATAACCCTGATTAATTAGATTAATTAGCACTTCTAAGCATAAAAAGTCCCAGAAACGTGGTGCTCCCTTCAAAAGATATGAGTCCTTGACCAGTAAAACACACCTGTATCAAGTCATTCACCTCCAAGTTAAAAGCTCCACCTAAGTAGGCTGTCTCCTGGTTATTTGTACAATTTAAACAGCAAGTGTGGATAACCCTGAGTAATACTGTACTCTGTGCAGGGCTCTTGGGTTTCAAGTTGAAGATATACTGGAACCATGTTTGATAAGCAAATGCTGATGAGAAGTCAGTTGAGTTAGGCTTAAAGTTGACACTGGAGTATACAAAGTACAGACCTGCATGTTTGATCACAAGACCATGAGTATCGACATATACACCTCGGGTATGCTCGTGAGAAGATAGAGATGTGTTGAACCGTACACAAACGTTATAATCCTTTTTAAAATATGGATCTAATTTGTTCTCCGAGCCAGGAATTCGAGGAGGCAGTACCAGGCTTTTGTGAGCACTGACTGGAGTCATTCTTGTTGTTTGTCTTGTTGTTTTTCTTGTTGTTGTTTTTCTTGTTTGAAGGGTTACTCTACTCTGTTCCAAAAACACCGCCATCTTAGCCATCTTAGCCTCACCATCTCTTACGTGTCCACCGGATTTAAAGTTAAAGTTAACATTAACATAAACAATGACACTGCTGAAGACTAAAGCTAGTAGAGCGACAGAATGCACCACAATATGGACGAACTTGACGAACTTCATGATGCTAGTAGAGCGACCGAATGCACGACTGAGCGTTCTCTCCCCCTTATACACACTTAGGCCTTCCGCTAATTCTTTCACCTTTCACTCATTTCACCACTCACTCACAGTTTCATTGAATCCTTCCCCCACTTTTTTTCCCCATTTTCGTCTTAGTAAGTCTTACTTGTTGACTGTTGTATGCCCGCCGCTGCCTTTTAGGGCGGCGCAAGTTTTATACGAGCACAAATACTTTTTCATATTACTTTTGTTGACTGTTGTATGCCCGCCGCCGCCTTTTAGGGCGGCGCAAGTTTTAATTGTCAAGTTTTAATTGTTCTTATCTTAATTTTTTTGTGTCTTTTCCCCATTTTCGTCGTCTTTGAGTACTGCCCTTTTAGGGCGGCGCAAGTTTTATACGAGGCAGGACGAGGCAGGACCAGGCTATTTGTGAGCACTGACTGGAGTCATTCTTGTTGGTATTGTTGTTTTGCTTGTTTGAAGGGCTACTCTTCCCCCACTTTTTTCCCCATTTTCGTCTTAGTAAGTCTTACTTGTTGACTGTTGTATGCCCGCCGCCGCCTTTAAGGGCGGCGCAAGTTTTATACGAGCACAAATACTTTTTCATAGTACTTTTCCCCGTCTTAGTAAGTCTTTCTTAGTACTTTTGAGTACTTTTGTTTATATTTTTGTTTCGCATCGTTCACAGTACAGTCATTAATGGACGCGTCGATCTTAACCATCATTATAATCAGCCCTAAAGATGTTGCATTTCATTATTTCATGAACAACTGTGCGTTCGTGGCTTCAATGAATACCAGAATGAGAAACGTTTAAAAAAAAATGCTCACTTACAAGCGAGATCCCGGAACGTTTTCCGTTTTACTTTACAACGATGCGTTATTTGGTACTGTCAACAACAAATCTATATCCCAATACATAGACTCGCGCCCTTCTAAATCGAGAAAAAGAACCAACACGGGAGAACACATTTACAACTTGGTGTGTTCGTGCAACCTCTTCAAAAAAAGATGTCAGGATAATTTGTGCACGAACATTGTACAATCTACATCACAATCAAGTAAAACCATCAAGATAGGTGAAGGAGTGTTTATCGGTTACGATCACGATTCAGAACAAATGAAAGACATTGAGAAAGAAAACGAAAACGAGCGTTCGATTTATTTCGATTTTAGATACGATATGATAGATGCGCTTATAGTGGATGAATCTTTAGGCGTCCAGTCAAAATCTACAGTCAGCGATAAAGAAGTCATTGACAATCTAGCTCCATTGTTACCAGACGAAACTAATAAATCGGAAGAAATCAAACGTATGACCGTAAACTATTTTTTCCCTTTTTCCGCCTGTACCATTTGTGCGAAAATGAATCGTCAAATGTATGGCCCAAAATACAAGAATATATCCACTAAGCTCAATGAGCTACTCATAAAATCAAACATGAACATGCGTACTGCACTCAAAGTCATACTAAAAACGTCCAACAATTCAAACCCCGAACTGATACACATTTAATGGTATTTATTTTTTGTTTAATTTGTTTAACGTATTATATCTTTTCAATTCTATGTATGCGCTTAACAAGGTGAATAGCATACTTGTAGTTAAAAACAAATATTTTATAAATATACACTCCGGTCTGTTCGTCCAAATGAAATAACCGAATATATAACTAAAAATCGCATTCATGAAAGAATAAAATCTTATACTGCGTTGTGGTTTGAAAGTTAATTCATATTTTTGATTCGATTTGTATACTTTTATCACCCACGTGAAATATACGCACAAAAATGTTATTCCCAAGTAACTTCTAAAAAACATTAACATGAGTGTAATTATGATTAAACTATAAAATGTCATAACGATGTAAATATCATCTTTCCACCAACTAGTTTTTACGAATTTCGTTAGTGTAGTTGTGTGTGATTTTTCTGTATTTGTGCGGCGTTTTCTTAATGTTTCGTGCATTTTTTTTTTTTTTATTAATAACTTTTTACTTAACTTAACAAAAATTTTAATAATATTCTTTTTATTTTATCTACAGTGAACATCAATCGATCATCCATGGATCTCTTCTCTTTTAAGCATAATGCTTCAAATTCTGGTACAAATGCTGGTGTTTTTGATGATGACTTTTTTGACTTCTACCAAGATGAAATAGATACGGTTTTATCAAAAGTACCTCTTTTGGGAGATCGAGTATATGAAGAACATCTTCTTCATTTACTACCCAATTTTGATGATGCTAGTGATATGGTGGAAAAGGGACATCGTTATTTGAGACCTAATTGGGAAGAAGATGTCGTAGTCAGGTTTCGTCCATATTCACTTTTTCACAGGTCCATTGATGACATATTTCTGTACAATAAAGCACCAACACCAAATAATATTGATCGCATTTCAAAATATATTACTGACAAAAGACAACGGGATGAATTTTTGAGGAGTCATTATTATTCTAAACTCAACTCAATAATTGTAGAAATGCAACAATTGGCTATTGTTGATCATTCATTGGTCGTTGCTGATGTTATCGACATAAATTGCTCTAAATCGTCCACCTTTTTGATCCATCGTCCTCATCAGCCTGAAGTCAACGTCGGTCAACACATTCTTGATCCAAACCTTAATTGGGATGAGATTAAAGTTATGTGTGCTAAAGTTTCATCAATTCACCGTGCTGTTGATTGTTTATTACTGGAAAATGAAGAACCGTGTGGTAGAGAGCCATTTTCATCTATTATTCCTTATAAAAATGATCTGGCTCAATTTTTGAAAAGATATTATTTTAGAGTCGCTAGCTTGCATGATTCGATAGTAACAAAAGCACAATTGGAATATTCTGAAGGTGTAGACATATGGTCTTTCCCATCTCATGAACAAAAAAAAATCAATTCTAATTCTACTCTCATTTCTGATGCTATAGCTGATGATGACGACTCTGACTATGAATTTCAACAAAATGATGAAAAATATGACGATCAATTCATTCAAGACCAAGATCAATTCCATGATGATCACTACCACGATCTTCAATACCACGATGATCAATACCACGATGATCAATACCACGATGACCACGATCAAAACCGATCAAATTCTTCTAGGGTTGAAAACACTGGTATGCGAATTATGGAAATTGAAGATGATTTTGATGAAAAACTATTTCTATCAAAAAAAATTGAAAAAGACTATGAAGCTGCAATCCCAGAACACGAAGGTGTAGTATTCACAGATCCAGTTGTAGATACAGACGCCGATGAAGATGAATTTGATGGTCTATTTCAAAAAGCATATAAACACTTACCAAATGATGTTCAAATTCAATCATCCGAACCTTCATTGAAACACCAACTTGTAGACCCAGGTGTAATAGTCACAGACCCCGATGAAGATGAATTTGATAGTCTATTTCAAAAAGCATATAAACACTTACCAAATGAAGGTCAAATTCAATCATCCGAACCTTCGTTTAAACACCAACTTGTAGACCCAGGTGTAATAGTCACAGACCCCGATGAAGATGAATTTGATAGTCTATTTCAAAAAGCATATAAACACTTACCAAATGAAGGTCAAATTCAATCATCCGAACCTTCGTTTAAACACCAACTTGTAGACCCAGGTGTAATAGTCACAGACCCCGATGAAGATGAATTTGATAGTCTATTTCAAAAAGCATATAAACACTTACCAAATGAAGGTCAAATTCAATCATCCGAACCTTCATTGAAACACCAACTTGTAGACCCAGGTGTAATAGTCACAGACCCCGATGAAGATGAATTTGATAGTCTATTTCAAAAAGCATATAAACACTTACCAAATGAAGGTCAAATTCAATCATCCGAACCTTCATTGAAACACCAACTTGTAGACCCAGGTGTAATAGTCACAGACCCAGATGATGATGAATTTGATAGTCTATTTCAAAAAGCATATAAACACTTAGGCACATACCAAATTCCCGAACCTTCAACAAAACATAAATTTGCAAACTCAGAATACGAAGGCTTACACTTCATTCAAGCTGAAGTTGACCCAATTGATGCTGTTGATAAGCTATTTGATAGATTGATTTTAAATACCAAAAATCACGAAGTCGAACGACGAGAAGACGAGGTCGAACGACGAGAAGAAGATGAATGTGACCGTGAAGTAGAAGAAATTGGACATGACTTAATGCGCTCCTTTTTCTATCTCTTTATTTTTTCTATTGTTTTGGCTTTTGTTATTAATTTTTTTTGGTTTTTTTAATGATTTATAAAGATTAAAAGCAATTTTGTTTTCAATTTTTGTTTTTCTATCTTGAGTCATTATAGCCCCAATATTGGGCTAAAGTCAGGTAGTCATTGGCCAAAGTATATAAGGGGAATATGGGTATGAGCTTGTATGCAATGAAGTAGAGACTTGTTACTGTGGTGTTTGTTGTTGAAGAAAAAAATGAGTTACTCTTTATTTCATTTGTCTGTGCGAGATCAGTGTGTGAATGATGATATGTTACAATTTATTACCAATAACCGTGCTCGGATTGTATCACACCCTCATCTTGTTTCAGATGACGAAGGCGAAGAAGGATTCTTTTCGTTGATGAAAACTCTTCCTGCTGTTTTTTTTATTTTTAACCGGTGCTGGGGGTTCGGGTAAAACTCGAATGCAATGTAACATATCAGAATGGGGTAATGTGGCTTTCACTGCTTCCACAAATGTTGCGGGGCACGTTCTTCAACAAGTTCTCAAATACTCTGGTGGAATTAATGAATCGTACTCGTTCAACCTAACCACTTTTAACTGTTTTGGAATTACAATCGTAAGTTTGTCATTCATACATTCTATTAACAATTTTTCCTTGCGATTACATTGAAAGTTATCTTTTGAACTTTGGTAAATAGTATATAATAATGTTTGAAAAACAATATGATTGTTCCAATTGTTCCAATGTAAGATATCCTTTTGACTATGAATTTTATTAGGAATTTTGTTGAGATTGATGAACAATTGACGTTTCCAAGAAGCTCTGATTACTGATGGAGTCTGCGATTGAGAAACTGTAGTAACTTGGTTAGAACTTTTCATTTGAAGAAATAATCTTGTTAATTAAAGTTTCAGAATAATTGAATTTATCATTGAAAAAAAATCTTGATTTGGGACCTCATCTTCATACGTGATCTCATCTGATTAAAAAAAAAAAAAAGACCCTAGAATAAACTTTCTTCAACAAATTCAGGCCTATGTTCATATAATAAAGGTTACACATCGTCTACACAAGAATCACTTTAAAATTAGTTTCTTCGATAATTTCTTCGACTATTATTGTTCCGATTATTGAAAGGTTTGTCACATTTAGGTCTTATAGTTGTATTCAGGGCCAGCTTTGTCCATCTCGTTGATACTTCCTTAGATAGATAATGTTTGAATGACATCCACCATGGATGATCAACTAATGGAATAAATTTGGGGACATAAAAACTAGTGCTGTAATTCATCAACAGACGTTCGTTTCGAGATATTTTCATTAAGTGACTTGCAACCTCATTATCCAATTTTATTGAAGCGTCGAGAACATGTGCTCTGTAATCCCATAAAATGGATGACATTCCATCCAAATGAAGATAGTGACTAGTAAGAAATTGGAAACCTGATCTCAGTTCAAGAATAGAACAATCATCAAAAACAAAATCGAAGCGATGATGATTTATGGATGTAATAATGGCTGGAATCAAAGGAATTAGTCCACCTGTCAGTGCTTCTGTAATAAATGATGGCGTGACGTCGTTGTTATCGCATTCTAAAGTGATCTGGGTATGTTGGTAAATAAGAAATAAAATCCTTTGGACATCAGACAAACTAAGTAGACGACTTTTATTAGTCAAACAATAATTAAATTTGTTGAGATTCCTTCTTAGATGACTCTGACTTTTTGGACGCTACCTTTGGTGATTCAGAAGGAGTAGGCATACTTTTTTTTTTCGATACAGTCTTCTTTGATTTTTTAGGTGTTTTAGTCTCTTTAGTCATACTTTTTTGATTGAAGGATTGTTTCTGAATAGTTATATCGGCAGTCAAAGTCGATTTGGGTGGAGAAGCATTCATATCAGGTATAGAAGCTTTAGAGGCTTTAGGTAAAGTAGCATTACCAATAGAATCAGCACTCACTTTGTCAGCTTTTGGAATTTTTACAACCACTGAGTTTAGATTTATTTTTCTATCAGAGATAGAACCAAAACTTTTTGATTTACTTTCAGAAGAAGATGCTACTGTAACAGCAGATTTTAAACGCTTGTGGGGCTGTTTATCAGATTCTTTGACTTTATCAGATTCTTTGACTTTTCGTTTATTATCAACTAAGCCTAAAACTTTAGGGGTGAGTTGGGAAGCATGCTCTTCGTGTGTTCGTAAAGGTCCTGATAAATAAAAATGGTGCTAACTATTAAGCAATGGCGGACGACTAACATGTATAAGATAGATTACAAAATAAAACAAAGTGTAGGGTCTAATATTTAATATAAGTAATAAAATATGTAAAGACATTTTTGAAATAAAATAACAAAGTGCCGCCCTAGAAGGGCGGCGTATTGTCATTTCATAATTAACAAAGCGATATAACATATTTAAAAAATAAAATAACTAATATTAAAATAAACAAATGCCAACTTACGAGAAGATGATGAAGCCATTGTGAATATGTTTTTAAACACACAAGTTAAGTATAATAGGTTATACTTTTAGTAATTACTATTAGACACTAGTGACTGAACACTGAGAAGTCGAATGAGTGAATGGTAAAGTGAAGACTGGTGAGCTAGTTTATATAGTCTGCGAACGAGTGAGAGATTGGTTACTTCAAGTGGGTTTGGCTTTAATTTTCGCTCACCCCGCTAACTCTAATGCTATTAATAATATAGTATCCTTTAAGAGTACCGCCTGACCGACAAACATAAATATAAATATTACATAAACAAGTGGTCTGTACCAGGATGTTAATTACTCGGGGACATCTCCCACTTACACAACAACACACTTAACTTGACCGTCCTTTGTTACATCTGACGTGGGAACAGTATGTACCCGTTTTAAGTGCTCTTGAGACGTAGATAAGTGGGTGTTTTGGTTGCTGTTAACCAGGAAGTATAACACTATTATTACATATGTAACAGGGTGGGGCGAGGGGAGGGCGGTTATATTTTTTATTATTACTGGTTACTACTAAATTAAAGAGGGTTGTGGGTAAAGGACAGCAATCATCTACTAAATACATCTAAACTAGGGCACGAGGGGACTTTGGGCTTCCGTGACACTTCCGTTGGGACAGAAGGATTATTACAATCTAAACAGACCAACAACACTGAACACTAAACATAAAACACTAAAATCATATTTAAATTACAAATTACTTTTTATTCAAGAAAATTCACTCGTCCCATTAAAGGGAACATAAAAATCATAAAGAACAAATTGAACCCCAACAATAAACCTATACTATCTAAACTCTAAACATACTGTGAACCCAAACAAAATAACCAACTTAAACTCCCCACTAAAAACTAACTTCAACTCCCCACTAAAAACTAACTTCAACTCCCCACTAAAAACCAAACTTCAACTCCCCACTAAAAACCAAACTTCAACTCCCCACTAAAAACCAACATAGGCCGACATTACGACCTACAATATAATAGAATAGAAATAGAGAAATAAAAATAAACATTAGAACATGGTCATCTATATACATAAGCATAATATATATATACTATATACAGTAAATAAAAACTACATAGCATAGTCCCAACTATAACCAGTTCAAACATGAACCTATACTCCTTGTACATCTTATAACATAATATGAATTATGACATAAGAATCAACCCAGCTCTAGTCAATGAAGACTAGAACAAGACAACACCGCTCTATACTCTGTACCACAGAGTTAGGCCACTCACTGGTTAATACATACCAGTTAAAACCAAGCATGAAATAAAAACATCTACCATAACTTATTCCCATGCCGGCCATTAAAGGCAACATTACATTAAAATAATAATATACATGAACTAAAAAGAAATATACATTTAAAAAGAAGAAGCCAACATGGCGGCTAATGTTCCTTCCCAAACCTCCAACTTAATCCATTCCCATCAATGCACTCTAGCGACTTGACGAATCAAAACACAAACGAACTCAACTCGAACACAAACGAACTCATCCTTCAAAAAAATCAAAATCAAGACCCCCGCGCCACTGTTATTGTCGGACTTATCATTTCAGCCTTCCTATTTTGCTGGTTACCATATTTCATAATCTATATCACCTCAGCCAGCTGCGTCGGATGCATCCCAAAACCACTGTTCACCATTTTCTTTTGGATCGGCTACTGCAACTCCGCTCTGAATCCAATAATATACACTGCATTCAACCCGAAATTCACTAAAGCGTTTGTGAAAATTATCCACAACAGAAGAAGACGTCAACGTGATATTCCTCTCACTCAAAAATCACAAAAACGTTTGAAGAACAAATTTTTCTCCAGACGTCACAGTTATACATTGGATCACACTCCAAACAACCAGGCACCCCTCAACGTTTCGTTTGAAGAAAATCACAACCAGGCACCCCTCAATGTTTCGTTTGAAGAAAATCACTACCAAGCCCCCAATATTTCGTTTGATGAAAATGTTCTTCAGACGTCAATGGATCAATCATCCCCAGCATCCCCAGCACTTTAATTTTTTTTTTAAGCAATTGTTTTATTTTTTTGTTTTTGTTTTTATGACACCTTTATATTATATACTACCATTACTTTATATTACTAGATCACTTACTGTTATTATATTATACTTATTATTATACTTATACACTTTGTACACTATATTTGTACTTTGTATCTTCAATAAAATAACTAAAAAAAAGTATTATTTATTTGTTAAATTTGTTACTTAGATTCATTAGTAGGTAGTCCCTAGTCATTAAACTCAAGACCTAGGCCTACATATAGGACCTACATATCTCTAATTTTTTTTTTTAGGAGAACCATCAACCACTGATAACATGCCTTTAGATGAAGTTATTAACTTTGGTAAGTGGGTAGTTAAGAGATAGAGATGGGGTACAAAGACAAAAAAGTTTGAGATGGGGTATGTTATATACAAACAAAAATCTCCGACAAAAAATTTCAATCACATATTTTTTTTTTCACATATTTTTTTTTCAGATACCTTTTGTCCAGAACCTCTGATATGTCGTTCAAAAGAATTAGACAACCATCCTATACGAAATTGTACAAAAAATTACGGCCACTTTGCCTATTTCTCCACGCAGTCACTTATTTTGGACCAAATCCCACGCAAACTCAGATGTCCTGAAATATTGTCTGTGATATCACTAATGTCAAATTTGACTGTTCGAATTGTTAACAAATATAATTCTAAAATCAATTCTAAAATCAAAGTTGGTACTGGATTTGTAATTGACAAACCAGAACCAAAACCACCACCTGAAATGTCAACCTATTATGATAAATTAAAAAACATGATCAAAGGAACAAAAAATGTTTTTTTAATTTACATCCAAACATCCCGACATATTGTCTCAAACAAAATGGAAGCAAAATATTCATCAGTCGAGTTTTTTTACGACAATTATCATGACAAAACCAAAATTGTAAAACTTGAGGTTAAACATGTGTTGCAAAATTCTTCTGACATTGTTGACAATCAATGTTTACTTGTTTGCGAATGTTCAAATTCTGAACTGATTCAAAATATACAAAAATCACAACACCAATTCTT
>OX421502.1:1572500-1645000 GCA_949126835.1 Anisus vortex | reverse complement strand
GTTGAATAAATTATTCCTTTGTTCATACACAGCGATATAGTTTAACAGTTGAATAAAGTATTATTTTGTTTATACACAGCGATATAGTTTAACAGTTGAATAAAGTGTCATTTGTTCATCCACAGCGATATAGTGTAACAGTTGAATAAAGTATTCTTTAGTTCATCCACAGCGATATAGTGTAACAGTTGAATAAAGTATTATTTTGTTCATCCACAGCGATATAGTGTAACAGTTGAATAAAGTATTATTTTGTTCATCCACAGCGATATAGTGTAACAGTTGAATAAAGTATTCTTTTGTTTATACACAGCAATCGAGGGTAACAGTTGAATAAAGTATTCTTTTGTTCATCCACAGCGATATTGTGTAACAGTTGAATAAAGTATCATCTGTTCATCCACAGCGATATAGTGTAACAATTGAATAAAGTATTCTTTAGTTCATCCACAGCGATATAGTGTAACAGTTGAATAAAGTATTATTTTGTTCATCCACAGCGATATAGTGTAACAGTTGAATAAAGTATTCTTTTGTACATCCAAAGAGATATAGTGTAACAGTTGAATAAAGTATTCTTTTGTACATCCAAAGAGATATAGTGTAACAGTTGAATAAAGTATTCTTTAGTACATCCACAGCGATATAGTGTAACAGTTGAATAAAGTATTCTTTAGTTCATCCACAGCGATATAGTGTAACAGTTGAATAAAGTATTCTTTAGTTCATCCACAGCGATATAGTGTAACAGTTGAATAAAGTATTTTTTAGCACATCCACAGCGATATAGCGTAACAGTTGAATAAAGTATTCTTTAGTTCATCCACAGCGATATAGTGTAACAGTTGAATAAAGTATTCTTTTGTTAATCCACAGCGATATAGTGTAACACTTGAATAAAGTATTATTTTGTTCATACACAGCGATATAGTGTAACAGTTGAATAAAGTATTCTTTTGTTAATCCACAGCGATATAGTGTAACAGTTGAATAAAGTATTCTTTTTTAATCCACAGCGATATAGTGTAACACTTGAATAAAGTATTCTTTTGTTCATACACAGCGATATAGTGTAACAGTTAAATAAAGTATTCTTTTGTTCATCCACAGCGATATAGTGTAACAGTTGAATAAAGTATTCTTTTGTTCATCCACAGCGATATAGTGTAACAGTTGAATAAAGTATTTTTTTGTTTATGCACAGCGATATAGTGTAACAGTTGAATAAAGTACTCTTTTGTTTATACACAGCGATATAGTGTAACAGTTGAATAAAGTATTCCTTTGTTCATACACAGCGATATAGTTTAACAGTTGAATAAAGTATTATTTTGCTTATACACAGCGATATAGTGTAACAGTTGAATAAAGTATTCCTTTGTTCATACACAGCGATATAGTTTAACAGTTGAATAAAGTATCATTTGTTCATCCACAGCGATATAGTGTAACACTTGAATAAAGTATTATTTTGTTCATACACAGCGATATAGTGTAACAGTTGAATAAAGTATTCTTTTGTTAATCCACAGCGATATAGTGTAACAGTTGAATAAAGTATTCTTTTGTTAATCCACAGCGATATAGTGTAACACTTGAATAAAGTATTCTTTTGTTCATACACAGCGATATAGTGTAACACTTGAATAAAGTATTCTTTTGTTCATCCACAGCGATATAGTGTAACAGTTGAATAAAGTATTATTTTGTTCATCCACAGCGATATAGTGTAACAGTTGAATAAAGTATTATTTTGTTCATCCACAGCGATATAGTGTAACAGTTGAATAAAGTATTCTTTTGTTTATACACAGCAATCGAGGGTAACAGTTGAATAAAGTATTCTTTTGTTCATCCACAGCGATATTGTGTAACAGTTGAATAAAGTATCATCTGTTCATCCACAGCGATATAGTGTAACAATTGAATAAAGTATTTTTTAGTTCATCCACAGCGATATAGTGTAACAGTTGAATAAAGTATTATTTTGTTCATCCACAGCGATATAGTGTAACAGTTGAATAAAGTATTCTTTTGTACATCCAAAGAGATATAGTGTAACAGTTGAATAAAGTATTCTTTAGTACATCCACAGCGATATAGTGTAACAGTTGAATAAAGTATTCTTTAGTTCATCCACAGCGATATAGTGTAACAGTTGAATAAAGTATTCTTTAGTTCATCCACAGCGATATAGTGTAACAGTTGAATAAAGTATTTTTTAGCACCTCCACAGCGATATAGCGTAACAGTTGAATAAAGTATTCTTTAGTTCATCCACAGCGATATAGCGTAACAGTTGAATAAAGTATTCTTTAGTTAATCCACAGCGATATAGTGTAACAGTTGAATAAAGTATTTTTTAGCACCTCCACAGCGATATAGCGTAACAGTTGAATAAAGTATTCTTTAGTTCATCCACAGCGATATAGCGTAACAGTTGAATAAAGTATTCTTTAGTTAATCCACAGCGATATAGTGTAACACTTGAATAAAGTATTATTTTGTTTATACACAGCGATATAGTGTAACAGTTGAATAAAGTATTCTTTTGTTAATCCACAGCGATATAGTGTAACAGTTGAATAAAGTATTCTTTTGTTAATCCACAGCGATATAGTGTAACACTTGAATAAAGTATTCTTTTGTTCATACACAGCGATATAGTGTAACAGTTAAATAAAGTATTCTTTTGTTCATCCACAGCGATATAGTGTAACAGTTGAATAAAGTATTCTTTTGTTCATCCACAGCGATATAGTGTAACAGTTGAATAAAGTATTTTTTTGTTTATGCACAGCGATATAGTGTAACAGTTGAATAAAGTATTCCTTTGTTCATACACAGCGATATAGTTTAACAGTTGAATAAAGTATTATTTTGTTTATACACAGCGATATAGTGTAACAGTTGAATAAAGTATTCCTTTGTTCATACACAGCGATATAGTTTAACAGTTGAATAAAGTGTCATTTGTTCATCCACAGCAATATAGTGTAACAGTTGAATAAAGTATTCTTTAGTTCATCCACAGCAATATAGTGTAACAGTTGAATAAAGTATTCTTTTGTTCATCCACAGCGATATAGTGTAACAGTTGAATAAAGTATTATTTTGTTCATCCACAGCGATATAGTGTAACAGTTGAATAAAGTATTCTTTTGTTTATACACAGCAATCGAGGGTAACAGTTGAATAAAGTATTCTTTTGTTCATCCACAGCGATATTGTGTAACAGTTGAATAAAGTATCATCTGTTCATCCACAGCGATATAGTGTAACAATTGAATAAAGTATTCTTTAGTTCATCCACAGCGATATAGTGTAACAGTTGAATAAAGTATTATTTTGTTCATCCACAGCGATATAGTGTAACAGTTGAATAAAATATACTTTTGTACATCCAAAGAGATATAGTGTAACAGTTGAATAAAGTATTCTTTAGTACATCCACAGCGATATAGTGTAACAGTTGAATAAAGTATTCTTTAGTTCATCCACAGCGATATAGTGTAACAGTTGAATAAAGTATTCTTTAGTTCATCAACAGCGATATAGTGTAACAGTTGAATAAAGTATTTTTTAGCACATCCACAGTCATATAGTGTAATAGTTGAATAAAGTATTCTTTTGTTCATCCACAGCGATATAGTGTAACAGTTGAATAAAGTATTTTTTAGCACATCCACAGCGATATAGCGTAACAGTTGAATAAAGTATTCTTTAGTTCATCCACAGCGATATAGTGTAACAGTTGAATAAAGTATTCTTTTGTTAATCCACAGCGATATAGTGTAACACTTGAATAAAGTATTATTTTGTTCATACACAGCGATATAGTGTAACAGTTGAATAAAGTATTCTTTTGTTAATCCACAGCGATATAGTGTAACAGTTGAATAAAGTATTCTTTTGTTAATCCACAGCGATATAGTGTAACACTTGAATAAAGTATTCTTTTGTTCATACACAGCGATATAGTGTAACAGTTAAATAAAGTATTCTTTTGTTCATCCACAGCGATATAGTGTAACAGTTGAATAAAGTATTCTTTTGTTCATCCACAGCGATATAGTGTAACAGTTGAATAAAGTATTCTTTTGTTCATCCACAGCGATATAGTGTAACAGTTTAATAAAGTATTCTTTTGTTTATACACAGAGATATAGTGTAACAGTTGAATAAAGTATTATTTTGTTCATCCACAGCGATATAGTGTAACAGTTTAATAAAGTATTCTTTTGTACATCCACAGAGATATAGTGTTACAGTTGTATAAAGTATTCTTTAGTTCATCCGCAGCGATATAGTGCAACAGCTGAATAAATTATTCTTTATTTCATCCACAGCAATATAATGTAACCGTTGAATAAAGTATTCTTTAGTACATCCACAGCGATATAGTGTAACAGTTGAATAAAGTATTCTTTAGTACATTTACAGCGATATAGTGTAACAGTTGAATAAAGTATTCTTTTGTTCATCCACAGCGATATAGTGTAACACTTGAATAAAGTATTATTTTGTTCATACACAGAGATATAGTGTAACACTTGAATAAAGTATTCTTTTGTTCATCCACAGTCATATAGTGTAACAGTTGAATAAAGTATTCTTTTGTTCATCCACAGCGATATAGTGTAACAGTTGAATAAAGTATTATTTTGTTCATCCACAGCGATATAGTGTAACAGTTGCATAAAGCATTCTTTTGTTCATCCACAGTCATATAGTGTAACAGTTGAATAAAGTATTCTTTTGTTCATCCACAGCGATATAGTGTAACAGTTGAATAAAGTATTCTTTAGTACATCCACAGCGATATAGTGTAACAGTTGAATAAATTATTCTTTTGTTCATCCACAGCGATATAGTGTAACAGTTGAATAAAGTATTCTATAGTTCATCCACAGCGATATAGTGTAACAGTTGAATAAAGTATTCTATAGTTCATCCACAGCGATATAGTGTAACAGTTGAATAAAGTATTCTATAGTTCATCCACAGCGATATAGTGTAACAGTTGAATAAAGTATTCTATAGTTCATCCACAGCGATATAGTGTAACAGTTGAATAAAGTATTCTATAGTTCATCCACAGCGATATAGTGTAACAGTTGAATAAAGTATTCTTTAGTTCATCCACAGCGATATAGTGTAACAGTTGAATAAAGTATTCTATAGTTCATCCACAGCGATATAGTGTAACAGTTGAATAAAGTATTCTTTAGTTCATCCACAGCGATATAGTGTAACAGTTGAATAAAGTATTCTTTTGTTCATCAACAGCGATATAGTGTAACAGTTGAATAAAGTATTCTTTTGTTCATCCACAGCGATATAGTGTAACAGTTGAATAAAGTATTATTTTGTTCATCCACAGCGATATAGTGTAACAGTTGAATAAAGTATTCTATAGTACATCCACAGCGATATAGTGTAACAGTTGAATAAAGTATTCTTTAGTTCATCCACAGCGATATAGTGTAACAGTTGAATAAAGTATTCTTTAGTTCATCCACAGCGATATAGTGTAACTACTAAAGCGCATTAATCAAGTCAAATGCAATAGCATGGAAACATGCACTATATAAACGACCATCATTGGCACCTGTTCTAAACCAGTCTAAGTGTTTTGCCGCCCAAGGCGAGAACTGCAGCTTAGGGCTACCTAATGTTAGAACTGGCCCTAATAATATTTAGCACTATTGTACATTAACGCATACAAACTTATTATTTTTTGTTCAAGTGGCTGTTCGAATGAAAAAAACAGTATTTTAAATAAACCCTCCACCGTGGAGGCAATAACTTTGTATTTTATGATCAATTGATCTTACCAGTAGAAAATCTACGTCCAAATAAATTATCATTGCGGTCCCCAATAGTCAGCAAACAATCCAGACCACTCCGAGAGTTGACAACTTCTCTGATACAGGATACACAAGTCATTCGAAGAACCATATCGTTTAAATGTTTGCCTTGGTAACTGGTCAATGTTTTTAAGCACTACAAGACGAAAAAACAAAAATGTCAGTTAAAACCATGCACATGAAACGAAAAAAACAAAATCATCATAGATTCACATTCATTATTTTCTACACTTTCCCTTGTTTGGGATCCCAGCCACCTAGTATGAATTCATGTTTGGGATGTTTGGGATCCCAGCCACCTAGTATGAATTCATGTTTGGGATGTTTGGGATCACAGCCACCTAGTATGAATTCATGTTTGGGATGTTTGGGATCCCAGCCACCTAGTATGAATTCATGTTTGGGATGTTTGGGATCCCAGCCACCTAGTATGAATTCATGTTTGGGATCACAGCCACCTAGTATGAATTCATGTTTGGGATCCCAGCCACCTAGTATGAATTCATGTTTGGGATGTTTGGGATCCCAGCCACCTAGTATGAATTCATGTTTGGGATGTTTGGGATCCCAGCCACCTAGTATGAATTCATGTTTGGGATGTTTGGGATCACAGCCACCTAGTATGAATTCATGTTTGGGATGTTTGGGATCCCAGCCACCTAGTATGAATTCATGTTTGGAATGTTTGGGATCCCAGCCACCTAGTATGAATTCATGTTTGGGATATTTGCGATCCCAGCCACCTAGTATGAATTCATGTTTGGGATGTTTGGGATCCCAGCCACCTAGTATGAATTCATGTTTGGGATGTTTGGGATCCCAGCCACCTAGTATGAATTCATGTTTGGGATGTTTGGGATCCCAGCCACCTAGTATGAATTCATGTTTTGGATGTTTGGGATCCCAGCCACCTAGTATGAATTCATGTTTGGGATGTTTAGGATCCCAACCACCTAGTATGAATTAATGTTTGGGATGTTTGGGATCCCAGCCACCTAGTATGAATTCATGTTTGGGATGTTTGGGATCCCAGCCACCTAGTATGAATTCATGTTTGGGATCCCAGCCACCTAGTATGAATTCATGTTTGGGATGTTTGGGATCCCAGCCACCTAGTATGAATTCATGTTTGGGATCCCAACCACCTAGTATGAATTCATGTTTGGGATGTTTTGGATCCCAGCAACCTAGTATGAATTCATGTTTGGGATGTTTGGGATCCCAGCAACCTAGTATGTATTCATGTTTGGGATGTTTGGGATCCCAGCCACCTAGTATGAATTCATGTTTGGGATGTTTGGGATCCCAGCCACCTAGTATGAATTCATGTTTGGGATGTTTGGGATCCCAGCCACCTAGTATGAATTCATGTTTGGGATGTTTGGGATCACAGCCACCTAGTATGAATTCATGTTTGGGATGTTTGGGATCCCAGCCACCTAGTATGAATTCATGTTTGGAATGTTTGGGATCTCAGCCACCTAGTATGAATTCATGTTTGGGATGTTTGGGATTACAGCCACCTAGTATGAATTCATGTTTGGGATGTTTGGGATCCCAGCCACCTAGTATGAATTCATGTTTGGGATGTTTGGGATCCCAGCCACCTAGTATGAATTCATGTTTGGAATGTTTGCGATCCCAACCACCTAGTATGAATTCATGTTTGGGATGTTTGGGATCCCAGCCACCTAGTATGAATACATGTTTGGGATGTTTGAGATTACAGCCACCTAGTATGAATTCATGTTTGGGATGTTTGGGATCCCAATCACCTAGTATGAATTCATGTTTGGGATGTTTGGGATCCCAGCCACCTAGTATGAATTCATGTTTGGGATGTTTGGGATCCCAGCCACCTAGTATGAATTCATGTTTGGGATGTTTGGGATCCCAGCCACCTAGTATGAATTCATGTTAGGGATGTTTAGGATCCCAACCACCTAGTATGAATTCATGTTTGGGATGTTTGGGATCCCAGCCACCTAGTATGAATTCATGTTTGGGATGTTTGGGATCCCAGCCACCTAGTATGAATTCATGTTTGGGATGTTTGGGATCCCAGCCACCTAGTATGAATTCATGTTTGGGATGTTTGGGATCCCAGCCACCTAGTATGAATTCATGTTTGGGATGTTTTGGATCCCAGCAACCTAGTATGAATTCATGTTTGGGATGTTTGGGATCCCAGCAACCTAGTATGTATTCATGTTTGGGATGTTTGGGATCCCAGCCACCTAGTATGAATTCATGTTTGGGATGTTTGGGATCCCAGCCACCTAGTATGAATTCATGTTTGGGATGTTTAGGATCCCAGCCACCTAGTATGAATTCATGTTTGGGATGTTTGGGATCCCAGCTACCTAGTATGAATTCATGTTTGGGATGTTTGGAATCCCAGCCACCTAGTATGAATTCATGTTTGGGATGTTTGGGATCCCAGCCACCTAGTATAAATTCATGTTTGGGATCCCAGCCACCTAGTATGAATTCAGGTTTGGGATGTTTGGGATCCCAGCCACCTAGTATGAATTCATGTTTGGGATGTTTTGGATACCAGCCACCTAGTAAGAATTCATGTTTGGGATCCCAGCCACCTAGTATGAATTCATGTTTGGGATGTTTGGGATCCCAGCAACCTAGTATGAATTCATGTTTGGGATGTTTGGGATCCCAGCAACCTAGTATGTATTCATGTTTGGGATGTTTGGGATCCCAGCCACCTAGTATGAATTCATGTTTGGGATGTTTGGGATCCCAGCAACCTAGTATGAATTCATGTTTGGGATGTTTGGGATCCAAGCCACCTAGTAAGAATTCATGTTTGGGATGTTTGGGATCACAGCCACCTAGTATGAATTCATGTTTGGGATGTTTGGGATCCCAGCCACCTAGTATGAATTCATGTTTAAGATGTTTGGGATCCCAGCCACCTAGTATGAATTTATGTTTGGGGTGTTTGCGATCCCAGCCACCTAGTATGAATTCATGTTTGGGATGTTTGGGATCCCAGCCACCTAGTATGAATTCATGTTTGGGATGTTTGGGATCCCAGCCACCTAGTATGAATTCATGTTTGGGATGTTTGGGATCACAGCCACCTAGTATGAATTCATATTTGGGATGTTTGGGATCCCAGCCACCTAGTATGAATTCATGTTTGGGATGTTTGGGATCCCAGCCACCTAGTATGAATTCATGTTTGGGATGTTTGGGATCCCAGCCACCTGGTATGAATTCATGTTTGGGATCCCAGCCACCTAGTATGAATTCATGTTTGGGATGTATGGCATCCCAGCCACCTAGTATGAATTCATGTTAGGATGTTTGCGATCCCAGCCACCTAGTATGAATTCATGTTTGGGATGTTTGCGATCCCAGCCACCTAGTATAAATTCATGTTTGGGATGTTTGG
Source organism: Anisus vortex (assembly GCA_949126835.1). Classification (NCBI taxonomy): domain Eukaryota; kingdom Metazoa; phylum Mollusca; class Gastropoda; family Planorbidae; genus Anisus; species Anisus vortex. The sequence continues at coordinate 1,635,715 of OX421502.1, read as the reverse complement.
GATCCCAGCCACCTAGTATGAATTCATGTTTGGGATGTTTGGGATCCCAGCCACCTAGTATGAATTCATGTTTGGGATCACAGCCACCTAGTATGAATTCATGTTTGGGATGTTTGGGATCCCAGCCACCTAGTATGAATTCATGTTTGGGATGTTTGCGATCCCAGCCACCTAGTATGAATTCATGTTTGTGATGTTTGGGATCCCAGCCACCTAGTATGAATTCATGTTTGGGATGTTTGGGATGTTTGGGATCCCAGCCACCTAGTATGAATTCATGTTTGGGATGTTTGCGATCCCAGCCACCTAGTATGAATTCATGTTTGGGATGTTTGTGATCCCAGCCACCTAGTATGAATTCATGTTTGGGATGTTTGGGATCCCAGCCACCTAGTATGAATTCATGTTTGGGATCACAGCCACCTAGTATGAATTCATGTTTGAGATGTTTGGGATCCCAGCCACCTAGTATGAATTCATGTTTGGGATGTTTGGGATCCCAGCCACCTAGTATGAATTCATGTTTGGGATCACAGCCACCTAGTATGAATTCATGTTTGGGATGTTTGGGATCCCAGCCACCTAGTATGAATTCATGTTTGGGATGTTTGGGATCACAACCACCTAGTATGAATTCGTGTTTGGGATGTTTGGGATCCCAGCCACCTAGTATGAATTCATGTTTGGGATGTTTGGGATCCCAGCCACCTAGTATGAATTCATGTTTGGGATCACAGCCACCTAGTATGAATTCATGTCTGGGATGTTTGGTATCCCAGCCACCAAGTATGAATTCATGTTTGGGATGTTTGGGTTCCCAGCCACCTAGTATGAATTCATGTTTGGGATGTTTGGGATCCCAGCAACCTAGTATGAATTCATGTTTGGGATGTTTGGGATTACAGCCACCTAGTATGAATTCATGTTTGGGATGTTTGGGATCCCAGCCACCTAGTATGAATTCATGTTTGGGATGTTTGGGATCCCAGCCACCTAGTATGAATTCATGTTTGGAATGTTTGCGATCCCAACCACCTAGTATGAATTCATGTTTGGGATGTTTGGGATCCCAGCCACCTAGTATGAATACATGTTTGGGGTGTTTGAGATTACAGCCACCTAGTATGAATTCATGTTTGGGATGTTTGGGATCCCAGCCACCTAGTATGAATTCATGTTTGGGATGTTTGGGATCCCAGCCACCTAGTATGAATTCATGTTTGGGATGTTTGGGATCCCAGCCACCTAGTATGAATTCATGTTTGGGATGTTTGGGATCCCAGCCACCTAGTATGAATTCATGTTTAGGATGTTTAGGATCCCAACCACCTAGTATGAATTCATGTTTGAGATGTTTGGGATCCCAGCCACCTAGTATGAATTCATGTTTGGGATGTTTGGGATCCCAGCCACCTAGTATGAATTCATGTTTGGGATGTTTGGGATCCCAGCCACCTAGTATGAATTCATGTTTGGGATGTTTGGGATCCCAGCCACCTAGTATGAATTCATGTTTGGGATCCCAACCACCTAGTATGAATTCATGTTTGGGATGTTTTGGATCCCAGCAACCTAGTATGAATTCATGTTTGGGATGTTTGGGATCCCAGCAACCTAGTATGTATTCATGTTTGGGATGTTTGGGATCCCAGCCACCTAGTATGAATTCATGTTTGGGATGTTTGGGATCCCAGCCACCTAGTATGAATTCATGTTTGGGATGTTTAGGATCCCAGCCACCTAGTATGAATTCATGTTTGGGATGTTTGGGATCCCAGCTACCTAGTATGAATTCATGTTTGGGATGTTTGGAATCCCAGCCACCTAGTATGAATTCGTGTTTGGGATGTTTGGGATCCCAGCCACCTAGTATAAATTCATGTTTGGGATCTCAGCCACCTAGTATGAATTCATGTTTGGGATGTTTGGGATCCCAGCCACCTAGTATGAATTCATGTTTGGGATGTTTGGGATACCAGCCACCTAGTAAGAATTCATGTTTGGGATCCCAGCCACCTAGTATGAATTCATGTTTGGGATGTTTGGGATCCCAGCAACCTAGTATGAATTCATGTTTGGGATGTTTGGGATCCCAGCAACCTAGTATGTATTCATGTTTGGGATGTTTGGGATCCCAGCCACCTAGTATGAATTCATGTTTGGGATGTTTGGGATCCCAGCAACCTAGTATGAATTCATGTTTGGGATGTTTGGGATCCCAGCCACCTAGTAAGAATTCATGTTTGGGATGTTTGGGATCACAGCCACCTAGTATGAATTCATGTTTGGGATGTTTGGGATCCCAGCCACCTAGTATGAATTCATGTTTAAGATGTTTGGGATCCCAGCCACCTAGTATGAATTTATGTTTGGGGTGTTTGCGATCCCAGCCACCTAGTATGAATTCATGTTTGGGATGTTTGGGATCCCAGCCACCTAGTATGAATTCATGTTTGGGATCCCAACCACCTAGTATGAATTCATGTTTGGGATGTTTTGGATCCCAGCAACCTAGTATGAATTCATGTTTGGGATGTTTGGGATCCCAGCAACCTAGTATGTATTCATGTTTGGGATGTTTGGGATCCCAGCCACCTAGTATGAATTCATGTTTGGGATGTTTGGGATCCCAGCCACCTAGTATGAATTCATGTTTGGGATGTTTAGGATCCCAGCCACCTAGTATGAATTCATGTTTGGGATGTTTGGGATCCCAGCTACCTAGTATGAATTCATGTTTGGGATGTTTGGAATCCCAGCCACCTAGTATGAATTCATGTTTGGGATGTTTGGGATCCCAGCCACCTAGTATAAATTCATGTTTGGGATCCCAGCCACCTAGTATGAATTCATGTTTGGGATGTTTATGATCCCAGCCACCTAGTATGAATTCATGTTTGGGATGTTTGGGATACCAGCCACCTAGTAAGAATTCATGTTTGGGATCCTAGCCACCTAGTATGAATTCATGTTTGGGATGTTTGGGATCCCAGCAACCTAGTATGAATTCATGTTTGGGATGTTTGGGATCCCAGCAACCTAGTATGTATTCAAGTTTGGGACGTTTGGGATCCCAGCCACCTAGTATGAATTCATGTTTGGGATGTTTGGGATCCCAGCAACCTAGTATGAATTCATGTTTGGGATGTTTGGGATCCCAGCCACCTAGTAAGAATTCATGTTTGGGATGTTTGGGATCACAGCCACCTAGTATGAATTCATGTTTGGGATGTTTGGGATCCCAGCCACCTAGTAAGAATTCATGTTTGGGATGTTTGGGATCACAGTCACCTAGTATGAATTCATGTTTGGGATGTTTGGGATCCCAGCCACCTAGTATGAATTCATGTTTAAGATGTTTGGGATCCCAGCCACCTAGTATGAATTCATGTTTGGGATGTTTGTGATCCCAGCCACCTAGTATGAATTCATGTTTGGGATGTTTGGGATCCCAGCCACCTAGTATGAATTCATGTTTGGGATCCCAGCCACCTAGTATGAATTCATGTTTGGGATGTTTGGGATCCCAGCCACCTAGTATGAATTCATGTTTGGGATGTTTGGGATCCCAGCCACCTAGTATGAATTCATGTTTGGGATCACAGCCACCTAGTATGAATTCATGTTTGGGATGTTTGGGATCCCAGCCACCTAGTATGAATTCATGTTTGGGATGTTTGGGATCACAACCACCTAGTATGAATTCATGTTTGGGATGTTTGGGATCCCAGCCACCTAGTATGAATTCATGTTTGGGATGTTTGGGATCCCAGCAACCTAGTATGAATTCATGTTTGGGATGTTTGGTATCCCAGCCACCAAGTATGAATTCATGTTTGGGATGTTTGGGTTCACAGCCACCTAGTATGAATTCATGTCTGGGATGTTTGGTATCCCAGCCACCAAGTATGAATTCATGTTTGGGATGTTTGGGTTCCCAGCCACCTAGTATGAATTCATGTTTGGGATGTTTGGGATCCCAGCAACCTAGTATGAATTCATGTTTGGGATGTTTGGGATTACAGCCACCTAGTATGAATTCATGTTTGGGATGTTTGGGATCCCAGCCACCTAGTATGAATTCATGTTTGGGATGTTTGGGATCCCAGCCACCTAGTATGAATTCATGTTTGGAATGTTTGCGATCCCAACCACCTAGTATGAATTCATGTTTGGGATGTTTGGGATCCCAGCCACCTAGTATGAATACATGTTTGGGATGTTTGAGATTACAGCCACCTAGTATGAATTCATGTTTGGGATGTTTGGGATCCCAGCCACCTAGTATGAATTCATGTTTGGGATGTTTGGGATCCCAGCCACCTAGTATGAATTCATGTTTGGGATGTTTGGGATCCCAGCCACCTAGTATGAATTCATGTTTGGGATGTTTGGGATCCCAGCCACCTAGTATGAATTCATGTTTGGGATGTTTAGGATCCCAACCACCTAGTATGAATTCATGTTTGGGATGTTTGGGATCCCAGCCACCTAGTATGAATTCATGTTTGGGATGTTTGGGATCCCAGCCACCTAGTATGAATTCATGTTTGGGATGTTTGGGATCCCAGCCACCTAGTATGAATTCATGTTTGGGATGTTTGGGATCCCAGCCACCTAGTATGAATTCATGTTTGGGATCCCAACCACCTAGTATGAATTCATGTTTGGGATGTTTTGGATCCCAGCAACCTAGTATGAATTCATGTTTGGGATGTTTGGGATCCCAGCAACCTAGTATGTATTCATGTTTGGGATGTTTGGGATCCCAGCCACCTAGTATGAATTCATGTTTGGGATGTTTGGGATCCCAGCCACCTAGTATGAATTCATGTTTGGGATGTTTAGGATCCCAGCCACCTAGTATGAATTCATGTTTGGGATGTTTGGGATCCCAGCTACCTAGTATGAATTCATGTTTGGGATGTTTGGAATCCCAGCCACCTAGTATGAATTCATGTTTGGGATGTTTGGGATCCCAGCCACCTAGTATAAATTCATGTTTGGGATCCCAGCCACCTAGTATGAATTCATGTTTGGGATGTTTGGGATCCCAGCCACCTAGTATGAATTCATGTTTGGGATGTTTGGGATACCAGCCACCTAGTAAGAATTCATGTTTGGGATCCCAGCCACCTAGTATGAATTCATGTTTGGGATGTTTGGGATCCCAGCAACCTAGTATGAATTCATGTTTGGGATGTTTGGGATCCCAGCAACCTAGTATGTATTCATGTTTGGGATGTTTGGGATCCCAGCCACCTAGTATGAATTCATGTTTGGGATGTTTGGGATCCCAGCCACCTAGTATGAATTCATGTTTGGGATGTTTGGGATCCCAGCCTCCTAGTATGAATTCATGTTTAAGATGTTTGGGATCCCAGCCACCTAGTATGAATTTATGTTTGGGGTGTTTGCGATCCCAGCCACCTAGTATGAATTCATGTTTGGGATGTTTGGGATCCCAGCCACCTAGTATGAATTCATGTTTGGGATGTTTGGGATCCCAGCCACCTAGTATGAATTCATGTTTGGGATGTTTGGGATCACAGCCACCTAGTATGAATTCATATTTGGGATGTTTGGGATCCCAGCCACCTAGTATGAATTCATGTTTGGGATGTTTGCGATCCCAGCCACCTAGTATGAATTCATGTTTGGGATGTTTGGGATCCCAGCCACCTGGTATGAATTCATGTTTGGGATCCCAGCCACCTAGTATGAATTCATGTTTGGGATGTATGGCATCCCAGCCACCTAGTATGAATTCATATTTGGGATGTTTGGGATCCCAGCCACCTAGTATGAATTCATGTTTGGGATGTTTGGGATCCCAGCCACCTAGTATGAATTCATGTTTGGGATGTTTGGGATCCCAGCCACCTAGTATGAATTCATGTTTGGAATGTTTGCGATCCCAACCACCTAGTATGAATTCATGTTTGGGATGTTTGGGATCCCAGCCACCTAGTATGAATACATGTTTGGGGTGTTTGAGATTACAGCCACCTAGTATGAATTCATGTTTGGGATGTTTGGGATCCCAGCCACCTAGTATGAATTCATGTTTGGGATGTTTGGGATCCCAGCCACCTAGTATGAATTCATGTTTGGGATGTTTGGGATCCCAGCCACCTAGTATGAATTCATGTTTGGGATGTTTGGGATCCCAGCCACCTAGTATGAATTCATGTTTAGGATGTTTAGGATCCCAACCACCTAGTATGAATTCATGTTTGGGATGTTTGGGATCCCAGCCACCTAGTATGAATTCATGTTTGGGATGTTTGGGATCCCAGCCACCTAGTATGAATTCATGTTTGGGATGTTTGGGATCCCAGCCACCTAGTATGAATTCATGTTTGGGATGTTTGGGATCCCAGCCACCTAGTATGAATTCATGTTTGGGATCCCAACCACCTAGTATGAATTCATGTTTGGGATGTTTTGGATCCCAGCAACCTAGTATGAATTCATGTTTGGGATGTTTGGGATCCCAGCAACCTAGTATGTATTCATGTTTGGGATGTTTGGGATCCCAGCCACCTAGTATGAATTCATGTTTGGGATGTTTGGGATCCCAGCCACCTAGTATGAATTCATGTTTGGGATGTTTAGGATCCCAGCCACCTAGTATGAATTCATGTTTGGGATGTTTGGGATCCCAGCTACCTAGTATGAATTCATGTTTGGGATGTTTGGAATCCCAGCCACCTAGTATGAATTCGTGTTTGGGATGTTTGGGATCCCAGCCACCTAGTATAAATTCATGTTTGGGATCTCAGCCACCTAGTATGAATTCATGTTTGGGATGTTTGGGATCCCAGCCACCTAGTATGAATTCATGTTTGGGATGTTTGGGATACCAGCCACCTAGTAAGAATTCATGTTTGGGATCCCAGCCACCTAGTATGAATTCATGTTTGGGATGTTTGGGATCCCAGCAACCTAGTATGAATTCATGTTTGGGATGTTTGGGATCCCAGCAACCTAGTATGTATTCATGTTTGGGATGTTTGGGATCCCAGCCACCTAGTATGAATTCATGTTTGGGATGTTTGGGATCCCAGCAACCTAGTATGAATTCATGTTTGGGATGTTTGGGATCCCAGCCACCTAGTAAGAATTCATGTTTGGGATGTTTGGGATCACAGCCACCTAGTATGAATTCATGTTTGGGATGTTTGGGATCCCAGCCACCTAGTATGAATTCATGTTTAAGATGTTTGGGATCCCAGCCACCTAGTATGAATTTATGTTTGGGGTGTTTGCGATCCCAGCCACCTAGTATGAATTCATGTTTGGGATGTTTGGGATCCCAGCCACCTAGTATGAATTCATGTTTGGGATCCCAACCACCTAGTATGAATTCATGTTTGGGATGTTTTGGATCCCAGCAACCTAGTATGAATTCATGTTTGGGATGTTTGGGATCCCAGCAACCTAGTATGTATTCATGTTTGGGATGTTTGGGATCCCAGCCACCTAGTATGAATTCATGTTTGGGATGTTTGGGATCCCAGCCACCTAGTATGAATTCATGTTTGGGATGTTTAGGATCCCAGCCACCTAGTATGAATTCATGTTTGGGATGTTTGGGATCCCAGCTACCTAGTATGAATTCATGTTTGGGATGTTTGGAATCCCAGCCACCTAGTATGAATTCATGTTTGGGATGTTTGGGATCCCAGCCACCTAGTATAAATTCATGTTTGGGATCCCAGCCACCTAGTATGAATTCATGTTTGGGATGTTTATGATCCCAGCCACCTAGTATGAATTCATGTTTGGGATGTTTGGGATACCAGCCACCTAGTAAGAATTCATGTTTGGGATCCTAGCCACCTAGTATGAATTCATGTTTGGGATGTTTGGGATCCCAGCAACCTAGTATGAATTCATGTTTGGGATGTTTGGGATCCCAGCAACCTAGTATGTATTCATGTTTGGGATGTTTGGGATCCCAGCCACCTAGTATGAATTCATGTTTGGGACGTTTGGGATCCCAGCAACCTAGTATGAATTCATGTTTGGGATGTTTGGGATCCCAGCCACCTAGTAAGAATTCATGTTTGGGATGTTTGGGATCACAGCCACCTAGTATGAATTCATGTTTGGGATGTTTGGGATCCCAGCCACCTAGTAAGAATTCATGTTTGGGATGTTTGGGATCACAGTCACCTAGTATGAATTCATGTTTGGGATGTTTGGGATCCCAGCCACCTAGTATGAATTCATGTTTAAGATGTTTGGGATCCCAGCCACCTAGTATGAATTCATGTTTGGGATGTTTGTGATCCCAGCCACCTAGTATGAATTCATGTTTGGGATGTTTGGGATCCCAGCCACCTAGTATGAATTCATGTTTGGGATCACAGCCACCTAGTATGAATTCATGTTTGGGATGTTTGGGATCCCAGCCACCTAGTATGAATTCATGTTTGGGATGTTTGGGATCCCAGCCACCTAGTATGAATTCATGTTTGGGATCACAGCCACCTAGTATGAATTCATGTTTGGGATGTTTGGTATCCCAGCCACCAAGTATGAATTCATGTTTGGGATGTTTGGGTTCACAGCCACCTAGTATGAATTCATGTCTGGGATGTTTGGTATCCCAGCCACCAAGTATGAATTCATGTTTGGGATGTTTGGGTTCCCAGCCACCTAGTATGAATTCATGTTTGGGATGTTTGGGATCCCAGCAACCTAGTATGAATTCATGTTTGGGATGTTTGGGATTACAGCCACCTAGTATGAATTCATGTTTGGGATGTTTGGGATCCCAGCCACCTAGTATGAATTCATGTTTGGGATGTTTGGGATCCCAGCCACCTAGTATGAATTCATGTTTGGAATGTTTGCGATCCCAACCACCTAGTATGAATTCATGTTTGGGATGTTTGGGATCCCAGCCACCTAGTATGAATACATGTTTGGGATGTTTGAGATTACAGCCACCTAGTATGAATTCATGTTTGGGATGTTTGGGATCCCAGCCACCTAGTATGAATTCATGTTTGGGATGTTTGGGATCCCAGCCACCTAGTATGAATTCATGTTTGGGATGTTTGGGATCCCAGCCACCTAGTATGAATTCATGTTTGGGATGTTTGGGATCCCAGCCACCTAGTATGAATTCATGTTTGGGATGTTTAGGATCCCAACCACCTAGTATGAATTCATGTTTGGGATGTTTGGGATCCCAGCCACCTAGTATGAATTCATGTTTGGGATGTTTGGGATCCCAGCCACCTAGTATGAATTCATGTTTGGGATGTTTGGGATCCCAGCCACCTAGTATGAATTCATGTTTGGGATGTTTGGGATCCCAGCCACCTAGTATGAATTCATGTTTGGGATCCCAACCACCTAGTATGAATTCATGTTTGGGATGTTTTGGATCCCAGCAACCTAGTATGAATTCATGTTTGGGATGTTTGGGATCCCAGCAACCTAGTATGTATTCATGTTTGGGATGTTTGGGATCCCAGCCACCTAGTATGAATTCATGTTTGGGATGTTTGGGATCCCAGCCACCTAGTATGAATTCATGTTTGGGATGTTTAGGATCCCAGCCACCTAGTATGAATTCATGTTTGGGATGTTTGGGATCCCAGCTACCTAGTATGAATTCATGTTTGGGATGTTTGGAATCCCAGCCACCTAGTATGAATTCATGTTTGGGATGTTTGGGATCCCAGCCACCTAGTATAAATTCATGTTTGGGATCCCAGCCACCTAGTATGAATTCATGTTTGGGATGTTTGGGATCCCAGCCACCTAGTATGAATTCATGTTTGGGATGTTTGGGATACCAGCCACCTAGTAAGAATTCATGTTTGGGATCCCAGCCACCTAGTATGAATTCATGTTTGGGATGTTTGGGATCCCAGCAACCTAGTATGAATTCATGTTTGGGATGTTTGGGATCCCAGCAACCTAGTATGTATTCATGTTTGGGATGTTTGGGATCCCAGCCACCTAGTATGAATTCATGTTTGGGATGTTTGGGATCCCAGCCACCTAGTATGAATTCATGTTTGGGATGTTTGGGATCCCAGCCACCTAGTATGAATTCATGTTTAAGATGTTTGGGATCCCAGCCACCTAGTATGAATTTATGTTTGGGGTGTTTGCGATCCCAGCCACCTAGTATGAATTCATGTTTGGGATGTTTGGGATCCCAGCCACCTAGTATGAATTCATGTTTGGGATGTTTGGGATCCCAGCCACCTAGTATGAATTCATGTTTGGGATGTTTGGGATCACAGCCACCTAGTATGAATTCATATTTGGGATGTTTGGGATCCCAGCCACCTAGTATGAATTCATGTTTGGGATGTTTGCGATCCCAGCCACCTAGTATGAATTCATGTTTGGGATGTTTGGGATCCCAGCCACCTGGTATGAATTCATGTTTGGGATCCCAGCCACCTAGTATGAATTCATGTTTGGGATGTATGGCATCCCAGCCACCTAGTATGAATTCATGTTGGGATGTTTGCGATCCCAGCCACCTAGTATGAATTCATGTTTGGGATGTTTGCGATCCCAGCCACCTAGTATAAATTCATGTTTGGGATGTTTGGGATCCCAGCCACCTAGTATGAATTCATGTTTGGGATGTTTGGGATCCCAGCCACCTAGTATGAATTCATGTTTGGGATCACAGCCACCTAGTATGAATTCATGTTTGGGATCCCAGCCACCTAGTATGAATTCATGTTTGGGATGTTTGCGATCCCAGCCACCTAGTATGAATTCATGTTTGTGATGTTTGGGATCCCAGCCACCTAGTATGAATTCATGTTTGGGATGTTTGGGATGTTTGGGATCCCAGCCACCTAGTATGAATTCATGTTTGGGATGTTTGCGATCCCAGCCACCTAGTATGAATTCATGTTTGGGATGTTTGTGATCCCAGCCACCTAGTATGAATTCATGTTTGGGATGTTTGGGATCCCAGCCACCTAGTATGAATTCATGTTTGGGATCACAGCCACCTAGTATGAATTCATGTTTGGGATGTTTAGGATCCCAGCCACCTAGTATGAATTCATGTTTGGGATCACAGCCACCTAGTATGAATTCATGTTTGGGATGTTTGGGATCCCAGCCACCTAGTATGAATTCATGTTTGGGATGTTTGGGATCACAACCACCTAGTATGAATTCATGTTTGGGATGTTTGGGATCCCAGCCACCTAGTATGAATTCATGTTTGGGATGTTTGGGATCCCAGCCACCTAGTATGAATTCATGTTTGGGATCACAGCCACCTAGTATGAATTCATGTCTGGGATGTTTGGTATCCCAGCCACCAAGTATGAATTCATGTTTGGGATGTTTGGGTTCCCAGCCACCTAGTATGAATTCATGTTTGGGATGTTTGGGATCCCAGCAACCTTGTATGAATTCATGTTTGGGATGTTTGGGATTACAGCCACCTAGTATGAATTCATGTTTGGGATGTTTGGGATCCCAGCCACCTAGTATGAATTCATGTTTGGGATGTTTGGGATCCCAGCCACCTAGTATGAATTCATGTTTGGAATGTTTGCGATCCCAACCACCTAGTATGAATTCATGTTTGGGATGTTTGGGATCCCAGCAACCTAGTATGAATACATGTTTGGGATGTTTGAGATTACAGCCACCTAGTATGAATTCATGTTTGGGATGTTTGGGATCCCAGCTACCTAGTATGAATTCATGTTTGGGATGTTTGGGATCCCAGCCACCTAGTATGAATTCATGTTTGGGATGTTTGGGATCCCAGCCACCTAGTATGAATTCATGTTTGGGATGTTTGGGATCCCAGCCACCTAGTATGAATTCATGTTTGGGATTTTTGGGATCCCAGCCATCTAGTATGAATTCATGTTTGGGATCCCAACCACCTAGTATGAATTCATGTTTGGGATGTTTGGGATCCCAGCAACCTAGTATGTATTCATGTTTGGGATGTTTGGAATCCTAGCCACCTAGTATGAATTCATGTTTGGGATTTTTGGGATCCCAGCCATCTAGTATGAATTCATGTTTGGGATTCCAACCACCTAGTATGAATTCATGTTTGGGATGTTTGGGATCCCAGCAACCTAGTATGAATTCATGTTTGGGATGTTTGGGATCCCAGCAACCTAGTATGTATTCATGTTTGGGATGTTTGGGATCCCAGCCACCTAGTATAAATTCATGTTTGAGATCCCAGCCACCTAGTATGAATTCATGTTTGGGATGTTTGGGATTACAGCCACCTAGTATGAATTCATGTTTGGGATGTTTGGGATACCAGCCACCTAGTATGAATTCATGTTTGGGATCCCAGCCACCTAGTATGAATTCATGTTTGGGATGTTTGGGATCCCAGCAACCTAGTATGAATTCATGTTTGGGATGTTTGGGTTCCCAGCCACCTAGTATGAATTCATGTTTGGGATGTTTGGGATCCCAGCAACCTAGTATGAATTCATGTTTGGGATGTTTGGGATTACAGCCACCTAGTATGAATTCATGTTTGGGATGTTTGGGATCCCAGCCACCTAGTATGAATTCATGTTTGGGATGTTTGGGATCCCAGCCACCTAGTATGAATTCATGTTTGGAATGTTTGCGATCCCAACCACCTAGTATGAATTCATGTTTGGGATGTTTGGGATCCCAGCCACCTAGTATGAATACATGTTTGGGATGTTTGAGATTACAGCCACCTAGTATGAATTCATGTTTGGGATGTTTGGGATCCCAGCCACCTAGTATGAATTCATGTTTGGGATGTTTGGGATCCCAGCCACCTAGTATGAATTCATGTTTGGGATGTTTGGGATCCCAGCCACCTAGTATGAATTCATGTTTGGGATGTTTGGGATCCCAGCCACCTAGTATGAATTCATGTTTGGGATGTTTAGGATCCCAACCACCTAGTATGAATTCATGTTTGGGATGTTTGGGATCCCAGCCACCTAGTATGAATTCATGTTTGGGATGTTTGGGATCCCAGCCACCTAGTATGAATTCATGTTTGGGATGTTTGGGATCCCAGCCACCTAGTATGAATTCATGTTTGGGATGTTTGGGATCCCAGCCACCTAGTATGAATTCATGTTTGGGATCCCAACCACCTAGTATGAATTCATGTTTGGGATGTTTTGGATCCCAGCAACCTAGTATGAATTCATGTTTGGGATGTTTGGGATCCCAGCAACCTAGTATGTATTCATGTTTGGGATGTTTGGGATCCCAGCCACCTAGTATGAATTCATGTTTGGGATGTTTGGGATCCCAGCCACCTAGTATGAATTCATGTTTGGGATGTTTAGGATCCCAGCCACCTAGTATGAATTCATGTTTGGGATGTTTGGGATCCCAGCTACCTAGTATGAATTCATGTTTGGGATGTTTGGAATCCCAGCCACCTAGTATGAATTCATGTTTGGGATGTTTGGGATCCCAGCCACCTAGTATAAATTCATGTTTGGGATCCCAGCCACCTAGTATGAATTCATGTTTGGGATGTTTGGGATCCCAGCCACCTAGTATGAATTCATGTTTGGGATGTTTGGGATACCAGCCACCTAGTAAGAATTCATGTTTGGGATCCCAGCCACCTAGTATGAATTCATGTTTGGGATGTTTGGGATCCCAGCAACCTGGTATGAATTCATGTTTGGGATGTTTGGGATCCCAGCAACCTAGTATGTATTCATGTTTGGGATGTTTGGGATCCCAGCCACCTAGTATGAATTCATGTTTGGGATGTTTGGGATCCCAGCCACCTAGTATGAATTCATGTTTGGGATGTTTGGGATCCCAGCCACCTAGTATGAATTCATGTTTAAGATGTTTGGGATCCCAGCCACCTAGTATGAATTTATGTTTGGGGTGTTTGCGATCCCAGCCACCTAGTATGAATTCATGTTTGGGATGTTTGGGATCCCAGCCACCTAGTATGAATTCATGTTTGGGATGTTTGGGATCCCAGCCACCTAGTATGAATTCATGTTTGGGATGTTTGGGATCACAGCCACCTAGTATGAATTCATATTTGGGATGTTTGGGATCCCAGCCACCTAGTATGAATTCATGTTTGGGATGTTTGCGATCCCAGCCACCTAGTATGAATTCATGTTTGGGATGTTTGGGATCCCAGCCACCTGGTATGAATTCATGTTTGGGATCCCAGCCACCTAGTATGAATTCATGTTTGGGATGTATGGCATCCCAGCCACCTAGTATGAATTCATGTTGGGATGTTTGCGATCCCAGCCACCTAGTATGAATTCATGTTTGGGATGTTTGCGATCCCAGCCACCTAGTATAAATTCATGTTTGGGATGTTTGGGATCCCAGCCACCTAGTATGAATTCATGTTTGGGATGTTTGGGATCCCAGCCACCTAGTATGAATTCATGTTTGGGATCACAGCCACCTAGTATGAATTCATGTTTGGGATCCCAGCCACCTAGTATGAATTCATGTTTGGGATGTTTGCGATCCCAGCCACCTAGTATGAATTCATGTTTGTGATGTTTGGGATCCCAGCCACCTAGTATGAATTCATGTTTGGGATGTTTGGGATGTTTGGGATCCCAGCCACCTAGTATGAATTCATGTTTGGGATGTTTGCGATCCCAGCCACCTAGTATGAATTCATGTTTGGGATGTTTGTGATCCCAGCCACCTAGTATGAATTCATGTTTGGGATGTTTGGGATCCCAGCCACCTAGTATGAATTCATGTTTGGGATCACAGCCACCTAGTATGAATTCATGTTTGGGATGTTTAGGATCCCAGCCACCTAGTATGAATTCATGTTTGGGATCACAGCCACCTAGTATGAATTCATGTTTGGGATGTTTGGGATCCCAGCCACCTAGTATGAATTCATGTTTGGGATGTTTGGGATCACAACCACCTAGTATGAATTCATGTTTGGGATGTTTGGGATCCCAGCCACCTAGTATGAATTCATGTTTGGGATGTTTGGGATCCCAGCCACCTAGTATGAATTCATGTTTGGGATCACAGCCACCTAGTATGAATTCATGTCTGGGATGTTTGGTATCCCAGCCACCAAGTATGAATTCATGTTTGGGATGTTTGGGTTCCCAGCCACCTAGTATGAATTCATGTTTGGGATGTTTGGGATCCCAGCAACCTTGTATGAATTCATGTTTGGGATGTTTGGGATTACAGCCACCTAGTATGAATTCATGTTTGGGATGTTTGGGATCCCAGCCACCTAGTATGAATTCATGTTTGGGATGTTTGGGATCCCAGCCACCTAGTATGAATTCATGTTTGGAATGTTTGCGATCCCAACCACCTAGTATGAATTCATGTTTGGGATGTTTGGGATCCCAGCAACCTAGTATGAATACATGTTTGGGATGTTTGAGATTACAGCCACCTAGTATGAATTCATGTTTGGGATGTTTGGGATCCCAGCTACCTAGTATGAATTCATGTTTGGGATGTTTGGGATCCCAGCCACCTAGTATGAATTCATGTTTGGGATGTTTGGGATCCCAGCCACCTAGTATGAATTCATGTTTGGGATGTTTGGGATCCCAGCCACCTAGTATGAATTCATGTTTGGGATTTTTGGGATCCCAGCCATCTAGTATGAATTCATGTTTGGGATCCCAACCACCTAGTATGAATTCATGTTTGGGATGTTTGGGATCCCAGCAACCTAGTATGTATTCATGTTTGGGATGTTTGGAATCCTAGCCACCTAGTATGAATTCATGTTTGGGATTTTTGGGATCCCAGCCATCTAGTATGAATTCATGTTTGGGATTCCAACCACCTAGTATGAATTCATGTTTGGGATGTTTGGGATCCCAGCAACCTAGTATGAATTCATGTTTGGGATGTTTGGGATCCCAGCAACCTAGTATGTATTCATGTTTGGGATGTTTGGGATCCCAGCCACCTAGTATAAATTCATGTTTGAGATCCCAGCCACCTAGTATGAATTCATGTTTGGGATGTTTGGGATTACAGCCACCTAGTATGAATTCATGTTTGGGATGTTTGGGATACCAGCCACCTAGTATGAATTCATGTTTGGGATCCCAGCCACCTAGTATGAATTCATGTTTGGGATGTTTGGGATCCCAGCAACCTAGTATGAATTCATGTTTGGGATGTTTGGGATCCCAGCAACCTAGTATGAATTCATGTTTGGGATGTTTGGGATCCCAGCCACCTAGTATGAATTCATGTTTGGGATGTTTGCGATCCCAGCCACTTAGTATGAATTCATGTTTGGGATGTTTAGGATCCCAGCCACCTAGTATGAATTCATGTTTGGGATGTTTGGGATCCCAGCCACCTAGTAAGAATTCATGTTTGGGATGTTTGGGATCACAGCCACCTAGTATGAATTCATGTTTGGGATGTTTGGAATCCCAGCCACCTAGTATGAATTCATGTTTGGGATGTTTGCGATCCCAGCCACCTAGTATGAATTCATGTTTGGGATGTTTGGGATCCCAGCCTTCTAGTATGAATTCATGTTTGGGATGTTTGGGATCCCAGCCACCTAGTATGAATTAATGTTTTGGGTGTTTGGGATCACAGCCACCAAGTATGAATTCATATTTGGGATGTTTGGGATCCCAGCCACCTAGTATGAATTCATGTTTGGGATGTTTGGGATCCCAGCCACCTAGTATGAATTCATGTTTGGGATGTTTGGGATCCCAGCCACCTAGTATGAATTCATGTTGAGATGTTTGCGATCCCAGCCACCTAGTATGAATTCATGTTTGGGATGTTTGGGATCCCAGCCACCTAGTATGAATTCATGTTTGGGATGTTTGGGATCACAGCCACCTAGTATGATTTCATGTTTGGGATGTTTGGGATCCCAGCCACCTAGTATGAATTCATGTTTGGGATGTTTGGGATCCCAGCCACCTAGTATGAATTTATGTTAGGGATGTTTGGGATACCAGCCACCTAGTATGAATTCATGTTTGGGATGTTTGGGATACCAGCCACCTAGTATGAATTCATGTTTGGGATGTTTGGGATTCCAGCCACCTTGTATGAATTCGTATTTGGGATGTTTGGGATCCCAGCCACCTAGTATGAATTCATGTTTGGGATGTTTGCGATCCCAGCCACCTAGTATGAATTCATGTTTGGGATGTTTGCGATCCCATCCACCTAGTATGAATTCATGTTTGGGATGTTTGGGATCCCAGCCACCTAGTATGAATTCATGTTTGGGATGTTTGGGATCCCAGCCACCTAGTATGAATTCATATTTGGGATGTTTGGGATCTCAGCCACCTAGTATGAATTCATGTTTGGGATGTTTGGGATCCCAGCCACCTAGTATGAATTCGTGTTTGGGATGTTTGGGGTCCCAGCCACCTAGTATGAATTCATGTTTGGGATGTTTGGGATCCCAGCCACCTAGTATGAATTCATGTTTGGGATGTTTGGGATCCCAGCCACCTAGTATGAATTCATGTTTGGGATGTTTGGAATCCCAGCCACCTAGTATGAATTCATGTTTGGGATGTTTGCGATCCCAGCCACCTAGTATGAATTCATGTTTGGGATGTTTGCGATCCCAGCCACCTAGTATGAATTTATGTTTGGGATGTTTGGGATCCCAGCCACCTAGTATGAATTCATGTTTGGGATGTTTGGGATCCCAGACACCTAGTATGAATTCATGTTTGGGATGTTTGGGATCCCAGCCACCTAGTATGAATTCATGTTTGGGATGTTTGGGATCTCAGCCACCTGGTATGAATTCATGTTTGGGATGTTTGGGATCCCAGCCACCTAGTATGAATTCATGTTTGGGATGTTTGGGATCCCAGCCACCTAGTATGAATTCATGTTTGGGATGTTTGGGATCCCAGCCACCTAGTATGAATTCATGTTTGGGATGTTTGGGATCTCAGCCACCTGGTATGAATTCAGGTTTGGGATGTTTGGGATCCCAGCCACCTAGTATGAATTCATGTTTGGGATGTTTGGGATCCCAGCCACCTTGTATGAATTCATGTTTGGGATGTTTGCGATCCCAGCCACCTAGTATGAATTCATGTTTGGGATGTTTGGGATCCCAGCCACCTAGTATGAATTCATGTTTGGGATGTTTGGGATC
The DNA here is from genome assembly GCA_949126835.1 of Anisus vortex. Lineage (NCBI taxonomy): Eukaryota > Metazoa > Mollusca > Gastropoda > Planorbidae > Anisus > Anisus vortex. Next base: position 1,617,573 of record OX421502.1, on the reverse strand, counting down.
CCAGCCACCTAGTATGAATTCATGTTTGGGATGTTTGGGATCCCAGCCACCTAGTATGAATTCATGTTCATTTCTTTCCCTTGTTCCCCAGTTATTGCCGCAATTACTAATTAGATCTATATTTTCAACGAGAGTTCAGCATGTGCTTAAATAATGTGCTTATCTAATGTGCTAATTGAATGTGCTGATCTAATGTGATGTTCTAATGTGCTAATCTAATGTTCTGAGCTAATGTGCTAATCTACTGTGCTTATCTAATGTGCTAATCTAATGTGATAATCTAACGTGCTAATCTAATGTGATGATCTAATGTGATGATCTAATGTGCTGAGATATGAACTGTACTATATATGAACATACTAAAATTCTACAAATATAAAATTATCTAGAAACACTCAGCTCAATTGCTGAATATATTGTACATATAGGCTAGTGATTAATTATTGTAAACAGTGAGAATGTTCGTTTTAAACTTTTTGGAACACACGTGTGTGTTAAGTACTATAAGCATTTATTACATTTGGTTTTATAAAAGGAAGAATAATGGGGCCAGTACAAATGAGGTCAAATTGCTTGCTCTTGAACGAAATCTCAAATTTAAATTAGTAACTGTACAGCTGTACATGTGTATGTGTGTTTGAAAAGAAGCCAATAAACCAAAAGGAAAAAATAAATGTAGTAGATCTGGATGAACAAAAACAAAAGAGAGCAATGTAACCGTCGAAACATTGACGTCGCCCCCGCCCCAACCACTCCTCCATCATCACAAGTAGTCACAAAAAGTCACCCCTTCTAATATGAAGTCATAAAAACTCATACAGCACCCACTATATAACCAATCTCAAAGAAGGCCTTACAACTCTCTTTCATTGTCCATGTCGTATCAATGAAACTTATTTAAACAGAAATTTTATTTACAGATGCAATTTTTTTTTAAAATGTGAGGTCACAATGTTTAAAATATTTGTCGTCACAAAGATTTGGCCTTCTCCCTCCCTTAGGTGAGGTGAGGTATGGATTAGTAATAACAAATAAAATGGGTAGAATACTCAAACTAGACGGTAGAAGCAATTCTAAAAGTACCTGAAACAAAAGGCCAAGACCATCAAACTCAAGAAAACACCTCATCCAATCTTGATCGTTACATTTGATTGCTTTCTTCAGATGTGACAAATTTTGAACACTTGGATTACGCAGCCAGAAAATAAAATTGAGTGATTCCGAGTCAAATCCAGTTTTCTTGAGATGTTCTTCACTTGTTTCATTATCAGAGCCTTCTTCATTGGCAAGATCCAGTCCCAGAACGAAACCATCTGAACGGCCTCTTTTACCACGTTTTTGTTTCTTTTTGCCAGCAAATCTTCCACTTGGTCCTTTATCTGAAGTATCTACATTGGTCGTAGGAAAAGTTGAGGGAACAACTGCTGAAGTTGGTCTTGGTGGTGCTGGAACAACTTTAGCGTGTGACGTCTCAACTGCTGAAGTTGGTCTTGGTGGTGCTGGAACAACTTTAGCGTGTGAAGTCTCAACTGTTGATGTTAGTCTTGATGGTGCTGGAACAACTTTAGCGTGTGACGTCTCAACTGCTAAAGTTGGTCTTGGTGGTGCTGGAACAACTTTAGCGTGTGGAGTTTCAACTGTTGATGTAGGTCGTAAAGACGACTGTTTTATTGGGCGTTGTTGATTCATTCTCTAATTGCACTTTACAGTTCTAATTACACGGCAAACAGCACATTGTACAACACACTGAAAAAAAAAAGAAAAAAATTATATGTGAATAATGTCAAACAAACAATATTTTACATTTTAAATATTAATTATCACATAACATATTCGCTTTTCAATAGTTTTGGGGGAATAAGTGCACCAGTTCAAAGCTAGCCTGACATCCCTATCATATTAATATTATTTACATTCTACCTTTCCTACCTTGCACTATTAGCCCTGTCACCCAATTTTGCAATCGTGGTGGCTCTACCAATCTTAGAATATTATGCAAAGCTTATTATAAATCCTTATAAATGATGTGTATTTTGTTCAATATTAATAAACATACTGATGAAAAACATATTATAGTAGGCACATTATGTTGTCACCTAGAACGTCCTAGAATGTTACTAATCTAATCATTATAATCAATATAATCAATAATCTAAGAGTTCTTCTAGAATGTATCGATATACAAATTCACACACAAAAAAAAGTTCACCCTACACCGATTCTACAACACCGCAACAATCAGTTACAAGGTCCAGATAAACCTACCAATAAAAACAGTTTTGGGAGCGTCCATTATTGATGTCAACAATCTTTAGGCAATTTTACCGCCCATCCTCTTGTCAACAATTGTCAAATTGTACTCAGTGCATTCTTGACCCGCTCCTCTCCAGTTGTACTCAGTGCATTATTGACCCACCCTTCCTCCTGTTGTACTCAGTGCATTCTTGACCCGCCCCTCCTCCAGTTGTACTCAGTGCATTATTGACCCACCCTTCCTCCTGTTGTACTCAGTGCATTCTTGACCCGCTCCTCTCCAGTTGTACTCAGTGCATTATTGACCCACCCTTCCTCCTGTTGTACTCAGTGCATTCTTGACCCGCCCCTCCTCCAGTTGTACTCAGTGCATCCTTGACCACCCCTCCTCATCGTCACCTTTTGTTTTTATTTTGTTCAGATCCGAATAGAGAGTGTAAACTTGAAGGCCGTGGAGTTGGTGATCCAGTATAATCTATTATTGAAATGGTAGACTGATCCAGTATAATCTATGATTGAAATGGTAGGCTGATCCAATACTCTCTTAATCTATGATTGAATTGGTAGGCTGATCCAGTATAATCTATGATTGAAATGGCAGGCTGATCCAGTATAATCTATGATTGAAATGGTAGGCTGATCCAGTATAATCTATGATTGAAATGGTAGGCTGATCCAGTACTCTCTTAATCTATGATTGAAATGGTAGGCTGATCCAGTATAATCTATGATTGAAATGGTAGGCTTATCCAGTATAATCTATGATTGAAACGGTAGGCTGATCCAGTATAATCAATGATTGAAATGGTAAGCTGATCCAGTATAATCTCTGATTGAAATGGTAGGCTGATCCAGTATAATCTATGATTGAAATGGTAAGCTGATCCAGTACTCTCTTAATCTATGATTGAAATGGTAGGCTGATCCAGTATAACCTATGATTGAAATGGTAGGCTGATCCAGTATAATCTATGATTGAAATGGTAGGCTGATCCAGTACTCTCTTAATCTATGATTGAAATGGTAGGCTGGTCCAGTATAATCTATGATTGAAATGGTAGGATGTTGACAAGTAAGTGTGTGTCACACTAACGCAGAGCTAATTGTCATTTTTTTTTTATTTAGTAATAAATTTATAGTAAAAATTAACATTGTTGACTGCAACTTATCATGACCTCTTCCCACTACTTCCCATGTCATCAATTGTCACACTTTTTTACCCCCACTGCCCCATAATTTATGAACGGAACGATCCCTTTTATTATTCCATATGAAAAAAAAACCGCCTATGAGTTCATTTTCTTCCATAGTGGCATCCGGCCATAAAATATGTTGCCTAATTAGACCAAGTAAATCAACAAACTAACAACATTTAAAAGCGTAAAACTACAAAAGTAAACGCAAACATCGGCCAGGCGTTGGACGAAATAATCAAGATTCTCTGTAACGTAAAAGATAAGACGCAAGTCGTACAGTAAACTCCCTTTAGCGTGCTCTCCCAACCTTTTTCTGCTCGAAGCTCTTTTAAAAAGTATTTAGCTCACCGACACCCCTCCCCGCATACACACACATCGAGATAAATTTAATGTATCATGAGTTCTATAAATAGTTCTATACATAGTTCTATAATTAGTTATATACATAGTTCTATTCATAATTCTAAACATAGTTCTACAGGCTACATAGTTCTATACATAGTTCTATAAATGGTTCTATACATAGTCCTATAAATAGTTCTCTACATAGTTCTATACATTGTTCTATACATAGTTCTATAGTTATATACATAGTTCTATAAATGGTTCTATACATAATTCTATACATAATTCTATACATAGTTCTATAAATAGTTCTATACATAGTTCTATACATTGTTATATATACATAGTTCTATAAATAGTTATATACATAGTTCTATAAATGGTTCTATTCTATACATAATTCTATACATAATTCTATACATAGTTCTATACATAGTCCAATAAAGAGTTCTATACATAGTTCTATACATTGTTCTATACATAGTTCTATACATAGTTCTATACATAGTTCTATACATATTTCTATACATATTTCTATACATAGTTTTATAAACAGCTATATACATACATCTATGCATAGTTTGATACATAGTTTTAGGCCTATACATAATTCTACACATAATTCTATACTTAGTTATATACACATAATCCTAGTTACATAAAAATGTATATATGTAAATTTTGTCTTAAATTTTAGGAGGGGTGGAGTTTTTTAATGTCACTATTTCTCTTGAAAAACTTGTTCTTAAAGTAATATCTCGTCTCACTATGCTATATATAGATACATGATAGGCCACATTTATTTTATATAGATATGGTGATTCATATAATATATCTAGGTCTTGCCTATAGGCAAGAGAGACAGAGAGAGAGAGAGAGAGAGAGAGAGAGAGAGAGAGAGAGAGATATATCTAGCACACTTTCCTCTAACAAAGCTCTTCATTACTGTTTTTCAATGAAAGTAAATCGTAACTTTTTTAACAATAATTGCTTATTACAGTGTGTGTGAGTATGTGTGTTTACAGTGTGTGTGAGTGTGTGTGTATTCTAACTGTCTTACAGTAGGCATATAACACTAGATCAATATAGCAATTATTGAGCTGGCACAATATATAAAGAGCAATATTTACATTGAAACGATTAATAATAGACACAATTACAACTTGCACTATAAAATAATGAAATAATCACCTAAATCCTTTAACTCAGTAAGTAATGAATTCACTAACTTTTTAGTCTCAATACAAATGCTTGGCTACGATTCTCGTCTGCTACAAATAGAACAGAAAGTCCTAGCCAGCACCTTACACAGAGCTCTCATAGTCTTAGGTGGCTTGTTGGTGGTGTGGCAAAAACAGTTGTACATGCAGGTATCCTACATTTTTATAGCGATATTGTTTTCATTTTACTGATTTTAAGCATAATCAGATGCAAAGCAATCCTAATTTGAATAGATTCAATTTTAACGCAATATCATAATCATTAATTTAATAACGTTTTGTTCTAAGTGGTTTGAGTTTGTTCATCCTGCAATGATCATCAAATAGGCATACTTAGGTTACGCTATTACAAATAGTCTTTAAATCTTAAAAAATCCATTGAACTCTAAACATAAGCTAACGTTTCTAAAAAAAATCTATATAGGCTAAGTTTGGAAAAATTACAATTAAAATTTTAGTGCGATTTTTTTTTACAGAAATGGTAGGCCCTATTATAAAGCATTGGTAATATTTATTACATTAATAAAATTCATCATTCTTAAGCTTCAGCGGCACACTGTTTTCTTAAAACATGTTACTTAGGGTTTAGGGATAGTGAGATTTCACTGTATTTTAAATCATATTGCTAAAACATACGTTTGGACTGTAAAGAGTCTAATCCTTATACCGGTAGAAAGCTGCTTAATTTATTTATAGCGCAGTAGTGAAAGAGTGCACCACCACCTTTACGTTTCATGTTGATTTCCCTAAAAAGTCAACCTGCTAGACAGCCATGAGTCACTCGACTATAGCATGTGTGGCGGAAAGCTGTTTCACAAAATTAATGTAAACATTATTGCAATATTTGAAAATATGTTTTCTTGCCAGAAAAACATAAACTATTCCGTTGTTAATTAGATATTTGATCTACAAACATGCTTGCAACAAACATCTTATATTTATTTATTCTAATTCTTATATTCGCTCACGCTTACACGGGCGTGGCAAGTGCGTAGTTGCGTGGGTGGGATGGGGGGATCTGTCTCGAATAGATAGCCTACTTCTACTTTTGAAAAGTCAAACCGTTTCGGTCCTTGATGCTATATAAATTTTAGCCACCGCGCTCAGCAATATGACCATTCAACTTTATTTAATTCCAGAAAAATAGTAGGCCTATCATTTCTTAAACACACAGGGCCCTATGCTATAACAGAAAAATTACAAAAATAAATAAATAAATGATGTAAAATTAGAACCCAAAAAAATAAAATAAAACGTTCAATTTCATTTGAAACAACACAAAAAATATCTAATTTTCGTGGCTTAAGGCATAATAAGCTTATTACTTTAAACTAAGAACCAAAGAACGTACATTTCTATGATATGTTTTAAAAGGCATAGTTTTGCTTGCCTACAGTGTTTTTGTTTAATATACAAATTCTGGATCACCCCTAATGAATTTAAATATATTTACAAAGACCTTTAATGCAAATCTCCTTAGAAGGAGATCTAAACAAGATCGGAAACTCTTGAGTGCCGATATGGAAGAAGGGCACTTTGATCCGAGTCTAGGTAGATATATTATTGGAAGTGACCACTTGCCCATCTAGGTCATCATCAACATGTATTTGCGAATGCTAGTCTAGATCTATCTACTTGAGTCCAGAAATTCAATGAACACAAAGTCTTACTGGACTGACTTTCAGACTTTGCTGATCGGGAGCACGTTTAAGAAGTTTTTGTGTAAATCTGATTTAATTCTTGAAATTAAGACATTTCTTAAATTCTGATTCAGCCACTCCATTAGAATAAACTGTTCCGTTTGAGACTATGGTAAACTGTGTTATGTAAAATCTCCCTTGATACAATACTTTTTTTTTTTAGCTTTATGGTTAAATCGCATCTGGTCGGCACCCAAAGTCATTGCAGTCAATACACAATCTAAGAAGACATTTTATTTCAACATAATTTAGGTCATAGAAAACAAATATAATGAATGTTTTAAGTACCAGCCGATAGATTTCAGCCTGCTTCTAAGAAAACATGATTTTTGTTCTGAAATCATGTATATGTAAATGTCTAGACTTTTCCCCGAACTTTGTCCAAACCTTTCCCAAACAGTAATTCACAAAGCAATATTTCCAAATAAAATATAATCTACTAGTCTAGTATGCCTATGTGTAAATAGTCTTGGTGTTAACTCTTAATTTAACAATATACTTTTTTTTTCAGTCCTCATAGGACCTACCTATAAAACTCATATAACAGTTCTTAAATAAATTTGGAGAAAAAATGGCAGGAGTTAAGGATTAGGACATAGTCTTGTCTTTTTAATTGTAAAAAAGAAATTATAAATAAACTTTGTTGAGCTGCATTGGATCAGCATAAAGTGAAATTCACAAACTTTCTATAAATTTAGTTAGTTGGTCCAAATAAAAATAAATAAATATTAACCTGAATGAACCCTGAATATGTAATAAATAATAGTCAGATACTAATGTTTCTAAAAATCATATCTTTCCAAGTACCGGTACCAGTGGTAGTATTTCTATTTAATATTATGGTAAATTAAAACTAATGTTTGTCAGCATTCTGTTTGCCTCAGTCACGCAATAAGATTATTGAAACAAAAAAAAATACAGTTTGTTTCATTATTTTTTATTAAGAGTCCTAAGGACAGATTGATAATTTAACATTATTTATACAAACAAAAATTAAACTGTATCCAATAGAACAAAGTTTGAAAGTTTGTTCTAAATTTCTTTTGATTCATATAGTTCAATATTTAAGTTATCTAAGAGTCATGATAAAATGTAATGCCTTTACACATTGAAAATAACTTAAAGGCTACTAAAAAGATTACAAATGTATTACTTTTAACTGACAAAATATATTATAGGCCCTAATAGTTTGGTTTGCTCTTGTCCATGTCACTTAAAGTATTTTACAGAAAAATATAAATTTATGTTGTTGATGAGTTTCTCTAAATACATTCATCAAAGTGCTAAAAAATTGACAAGCAATTATAGGATAGATTTTCGGGCAAATTTGTTTACTTAAAGCAAAACAAAAGCAAAATTGTATGTAATGTTACTATAATATTAAACACAGCTTGTAATTAATAGTTGCTAAATAAATAAGACAGTTTGTCAAGGTGACAAAAGTTTGCCATTAAGTAACATTTGAAAAGCATAAAATTGCAAAAAGCTATAAGGCAGTATCATATATAACTTAATTAACATTTTTTATAAAACTATAAATAATAATATGCATCAAAATAAATGCATGTTTAAGAAAATAGTAATGTTTATATTATGGTAGTTATTTAAATATGGATATTTTTAGGCATACACATTTTAAAAAGTGCTTTAAGTGGTAATGTAACAGTGGCTGGCACAACCAAGATTTGTTGAACTATTTATTTTTATTCTCATGGCAATGTAAACATTGCTATTGATTCATTTCTTATCGATTTTTGTTTTAATATAAAAATTAAAAATGTACATTTATGACCTTTACATTGTAAAAAAAAACTCATTTTGCTAAGAATAAAGCAATTATTGAAACATTTGCCTTTTCTTTTACTTTTATTGAAAAAGAATAATTCTAAATGTGAATCAATAGTTGTACTAACTTGTACTGTAATATGATAAAGATTACTTAAAAATGACAACATTCTAAATGTGAATCAATAGTTGTACTAACTTGCACTGTAATATGATAAAGATTACTTAAAAAATGACAACATTCTAAATGTGAATCAATAGTTGTACTAACTTGCACTGTAATATGATAAAGATTACTTAAAAAATGACAATTTTATATTTTTATTAGAATTGAGATATTTTGAATTTTAATTAAAGAAAAAAAGCGAAGAAACAAAAAATCACTGTAATAAATATTTTTTATAAGTACCACATATAGTTGTTACAGTTATTTATAACAATCTGATTTTATGATACTATTTACAGTTTTTTACTTTATAAGATACTTAATTACTGTAATAAGCATTTTAAATTATCAATTAAAGACCGAATCAGAACATTGTGCTTCTTATATACATGCCAGTGTTTTTATTATTATAAGTTACTGGTAACTTTATTCATCTCCCTTGTTCTTATGTTATACAAAACTGAAAATGTACATTATATAATAGCCGGAGGAAGTTAATAAACAGGATCCTATTCTGAAACTTGCTATAAACACATTAAATACAATATAATTTATTAATAGAAACCTTTCACTTTTGTTTTGAATGAGTCTTTTATTACAACTTCCTAGAAACTACAACATAAAATTAATAATGTTTAATAGAAGACTAGTGCTTTAGTTCTGTTAAAAAAATTCTGACTTAAAATTATTTTATTTACATTTTAAAATCTTGTATTTACAATTTGCATTATTTGGAAAATAAAAAATAATGTAGAAATCATTAGTCTTGATGTAACACCCTAGCCTTGGGTGTTTCTGTTTCAGCAGTGTTCCGTTGAAGAGAAATTACAAAAATATGTGGAAATCATAAGTCTTGATGTATCACCCTTTCCTTGGGTGTTTCTGTTTCAGCAGTGTTCAGTTGAAGAGAAATTACATTATGATTAACATCTCCATGCACTACTTTGGAATTTGTCAATGTCGCAATTGGTTCATTTATAGATTTCATTTTCAGTTTTTGACTCTCATTTCTTTTTATGGAAGTAGTTTTTCTAAGTTTGAAGCCCTTTCTGATATCCTTGAGTAGGTTGTCAATGATACATCCATCTTCCTCTTGAGGACTTTTTGGTTCTTTGTTTGCTAGAAAAATAAAGGTTATAAAATATAAAAAAATGATATTTTAAACAATTACCTAATTAATATATTATTAAATTAGTCAACTCAACAAAGTACTGTAAAGTAACTTTAAATTAATTTGTTCTGAAACTGCTAATTAGAAACAAACCATTAAATGGGATAAACCATTAGACTGATCATAAATTCTGGTTATATTAAAACTTTCATATTGTTAAAATACAAATAAACCTAGTCTTGCTAGAAGAAATGAAAAAGGCCATTTTTTTTTAAAGTTTCAAATATATAATAAAAATATTTTAAACTCTAGTAGGCTGCATTTTATTGGAGCCTTGAACAATCTTGCTCAAACTCAATATTAAATCATTGAAATTTACTTAAAGCTCCTACTATTGAAGTAGTAATAATAGACCTAAATAGTATTTGAAAATATATTAACATTTTAATAGATAATATTATATGATAATAATATATCTCTTAATGCCAAGTTCTAATTAATTGATGGTGAAAAAATGAATGAAAAAATCCAGCATCACATACATCTGTAGACATTTAAAATTATAAGCATGCATCTAAACAGCCAAACCACCAAGGAAAAATACAGACGAAATTTACAGGTATCTAAGCATGCAATAAATTATACAGACACTCTTTGCTAATATCCAACATAATTCCAAATGTGTTATAGTGATATATATTAGATTGGGCTCGCAGAAAAATTCTTTTATTACCCATTCACAATGTCATGCTTTTAACCTTCCTATAATGTATTCTTTGTAAACTTGTTATACCCTTGCTATATTTGTGCATTTTTATTCTTATGAGTGCAAATAATTATAGTTTATAGTTATATTTATGTAATTTTTTCTCCATGGACCAATGTAATAATTGTATGATTTAATCTACTATATCTATAAAGTGAAAGCCTAAGCATACTAGTGTTTAGAGCTCCATTTATCTTTTGTGGTCCAAATTTACGAGAGTTCATAAGCTGTGTTGAAGAAGCTATAAATAGTTTTAATGCACGTTTAATATTTATAAAAAAACTAACAAACAGGCTAAATCTCATTTGTATAAAGATAAAATAGTATTTATTCAATAAAGACTGTTTCTTTTCTTTCCAATTTTATTCATAAATTAGAATGTAATGATCGATCTCTCAAAACATAATATACTTTACCTTTATTGATTTTCATTGCTTCATTTTCTTGTTTTCTTTTTTCTGCCCTTTCTTCTTGAATTTTTCTTTGCTCATTATCCTATAGTGGTTTATAACAACAAAAGAAATAAATAAAAGTAAAATTCATTATATAGTTAACTTTCTAGACCTAAATTTGACCAAATATTTTACTGAAACTCTAGGCCTAACATAATTAGTGTTGGTTATATTTGAAATCATTATATAGTTAACTTTCTAGACCTAAATTTGACCAAATATTTTACTGAAACTCTAGGCCTAACATAATTAGTGTTGGTTATATTTGAAATCATTATATAGTTAACTTTCTAGACCTAAATTTGACCAAATATTTTACTGAAACTCTAGGCCTAACATAATTAGTGTTGGTTATATTTGAAATCATTATATAGTTAACTTTCTAGACCTAAATTTGACCAAATATTTTACTGAAACTCTAGGCCTAACATAATTAGTGTTGGTTATATTTGAAATCATTATTATATATAGTTAACTTTCTAGAGCTAAATTTGACCAAATATTTTACTAAAGGCCTAACATAATTAGTGTTGGTTATATTTGAAATCGTGAAAACATGAAAGAAGAAAAAAGAATCTTACCTTTTGACACTGTTTGACCTTTTGACAGAAAGTGTTGAAATTATTTAAACATTCTTCTAGCTTAAATCCTTTTTCCGTTTCACAAAAATGATGGGCCAATGTTGAAGTGAGATCCTGTATCTCTGACAACTTTCCTTGTACAAGATTCACTTTACTGTTGGCCTCCTAAAATAAATTTAGTTTTTTATACTTTCTGTTTAAAAGAAATATGTCAGCCTAGTACTTGAAATAGAAAGTAATCAATAACTGTATTGTGAAATGATAATAATCTAAGCTTTAGTTAAAAAAGTAATCCTTTAAAAGTAAAAAAAAACATTTTTTACAATTTCTTTGGGCACAAGGAACATATTTTATCAATGTTCAAGGCCAATATTAATTTCAGTAGTTATTTGAAAAAATATTTTTGTGTGTGAAAAAACTAAAAGTAACATAAACAGACATTATTAGAACATGTGCAAAAAGCAATTATAATAATAATAATTCTAAGCTATGGGAAGAAAAGATTAGATGGAAGAAGTAAGATGACAACCATCAAGATATTACTATTCTTGACTGCCTGAAATAGCATATAGTTTATAGTATAGGTCATTTCAGTAATCTCAAAATAAATAAATCTTCAGAAAAAAAAACTATGTTATTAAAAAAAAATAATAAAAAAATGGTTACAACTGAAAAAATGCTCAATATTCTTTGATATTGATGATTAATTATTATGTTAAAAACCAACCTGAATAAAATCTGCAAAATATTCTTTGATGTCTGTATCACTCTGTGCTACTTGTTCACTGAGTTGTTTTATATTTTTTACAAGTTGTTTAGTTTCTGATGCTAAATTGTCAACAGTCAACCTGATAGTTTATATAATTATATGTGATTAAAGAACACTTGGACTAATACCACATATTCTAGTATTATTAATAAATATAAGCCTAGTAAAGAAAAAACTAACAAAAGTTCAACTCGCTTCAGCATCAATTCTAACTTATTGATGGATGGCTAAAAGTTAGTAAAAGGTTAAGTAGCTGTATTCTTTATGGGCTTTTATATAAATACTTTGAACATTCCAGCATATGCGCCGCAAAGAGAGTTCAGATGACTCATCTTTTCTGGTTGAGCCGCGTTTTTTGCTGCACACTTGTGGTATGAGAGCCTTCTCATCATTTGGCCCGAAGGTATGGAACTCGCTCCCCCTCAACCTCAGACAAACCGCCTGCTACGACACTTTTAAAAAGAACTTAAAGTCTGACTATTATAAGATTCACCTTTACAAATCAGTTCTATCGTTTTTATTTTGTCTGGTTTTGTTTAACCCTAGCCATTATATGTTATGACTTATATGTATGTTTTGTTCTCCGTTTTTATTTTTAGATATTTTTCTTTTATGCGCTTAGAGCCTACACTATGTTTGTTGATAGCGCGTTATAATAACGCAATAATCTTCTTTATAGAAGTAAGTCTGTAATGTATAAGATAAGATAAATACTATTATTATTATTATTCCTACCTGCTTGCTTCTCTTAATGGAGGGAGAAGCTCATCTGCAAATTGTAAAACTTTTCCTTGTTCTTTTTCAGCTTCTTCAACCAAATAGTGTAACAATGTCAGTCTAGGTTTATTGGCACGGGTGTCAATAAGTTTATTGAGAGAACTTATTTTAAATCCAACAGCATTCCCAGCATAGCCACCCTAAAATAAAAGAATTGGGAATTTTAAAAGTCATTTTTTATAGTATAAACCTAATGGGTATTCAATTTTATATTTATAAAAATACATTTCATATTTTACTGTAACATATATGCAAACTCTAAGATGTTTATTCATTATATTGTAAACTTGTGTGCACTATTACATGTTGGCATAAATACTGGTATGTTTTTTGTTTTTTACTAAAGAGGAATACAATAATTCATTTTGAAAAGCTTAATACTATACTTAGCAATCACTGTGTAAAGTTGACTGTTTCAATATCATTACATTTCAGACATTATTGAATCACCCTATTTAATAATGAAGAACACAATATATAGTTGAATACTTACAGCGTTTATAAAATTACCAGCGTGAAGCACAAATCTTAAGAAACCTTTCAATGATGTATTGTCCATTATATGTTTACAAGTGGTAATCATAATATTGACATTAGGCAACAGAGCCTCCAAGGCATTTTGAAAATCATCTTTCAGTAGCATTCCTTCAACCTAAATCAATTATTTTTTTTAATGTGTTAATATTTTTAAATCAGAGGCACCTCTGACATAGTAAAACATCATAAATGAAACCAAATATTTAAAATATTGAGTAATATAATATATTAAAGCTATTTAACAATGGTCGTAATTAAAAAAAATAATTAAAAACTGTTTAAAAAAGTTAATTAAACGTAAAAAAATTAGAGAATATTATGGATTAACATTTTATGAGAAGAATTTTAAAAATATTGAGTTGTAGTCATATAATATTTGTATAGCGCTGCCAACAAACAAAATGAAAGCTCAGAGCGCATTTAACATACAACTAGCTAATACAGATATAATCTCTAGACTAAAGCTAATTGATGATTTAAAACTTTACAAACATAGGACAAAAGAAATAAAAATTAAGCACTAACCAACTTTACATATAAGTAAGACACTAGGAGTGTAAAGCATGTTGTCTAAATAAGTAAGACAGTAGGAGTGTAAAGCATGTTGTCTAAATAAGTAAGACACTAGGAGTGTAAAGCATGTTGTCTAGATAAGTAAGACAGTAGGAGTGTAAAGCATGTTGTCTAGATAAGTAAGACACTAGGAGTGTAAAGCATGTTGTCTAGATAAGTAAGACACTAGGAGTGTAAAGCATGTTGTCTAGATAAGTAAGACACTAGGAGTGTAAAGCATGTTGTCTAGATAAGTAAGACACTACGAGTGTAAAGCATGTTGTCTAGATAAGTAAGACAGTAGGAGTGTAAAGCATGTTGTCTAGATAAGTAAGACACTAGGAGTGTAAAGCATGTTGTCTAGATAAGTAAGACAGTAGGAGTGTAAAGCATGTTGTCTAAATAAATAAGACAGTAGGAGTGTAAAGCATGTTGTCTAGATAAGTAAGACAGTAGGAGTGTAAAGCATGTTGTCTAAATAAGTAAGACACTAGGAGTGTAAAGCATGTTGTCTAAATAAGTAAGACACTAGGAGTGTAAAGCATGTTGTCTAAATAAGTAAGACAGTAGGAGTGTAAAGCATGTTGTCTAAATAAGTAAGACACTAGGAGTGTAAAGCATGTTGTCTAGATAAGTAAGACACTAGGAGTGTAAAGCATGTTGTCAAGATAAGTAAGACAGTAGGAGTGTAAAGCATGTTGTCTAGATAAGTAAGACAGTAGGAGTGTAAAGCATGTTGTCTAGATAAGTAAGACAGTAGGAGTGTAAAGCATGTTGTCTAAATAAGTAAGACATTAGGAGTGTAAAGCATGTTGTCTAGATAAGTAAGACAGTAGGAGTGTAAAGCATGTTGTCTAGATAAGTAAGACACTAGGAGTGTAAAGCATGTTGTCTAAATAAGCAAGACAGTAGGAGTGTAAAGCATGTTGTCTAGATAAGTAAGACAGTAGGAGTGTAAAGCATGTTGTCTATATAAGTAAGACACTAGGAGTGTAAAGCATGTTGTCTAGATAAGTAAGACAGTAGGAGTGTAAAGCATGTTGTCTAGATAAGTAAGACACTAGGAGTGTAAAGCATGTTGTCTAAATAAGTAAGACACTAGGAGTGTAAAGCATGTTGTCTAAATAAGTAAGACAGTAGGAGTGTAAAGCATGTTGTCTAGATAAGTAAGACAGTAGGAGTGTAAAGCATGTTGTCTAAATAAGTAAGACACTAATAGTGTAAAGCATGTTGTCTAGATAAGTAAGACAGTAGGAGTGTAAAGCATGTTGTCTACATAAGTAAGACACTAGGAGTGTAAAGCATGTTGTCTAAATAAGTAAGACAGTAGGAGTGTAAAGCATGTTGTCTAGATAAGTAAGACAGTAGGAGTGTAAAGCATGTTGTCTAAATAAGTAAGACAGTAGGAGTGTAAAGCATGTTGTCTAAATAAGTAAGACAGTAGGAGTGTAAAGCATGTTGTCTAAATAAGTAAGACAGTAGGAGTGTAAAGCATGTTGTCTAGATAAGTAAGACAGTAGGAGTGTAAAGCATGTTGTCTAAATAAATAAGACAGTAGGAATGTAAAGCATGTTGTCTAAATAAGTAAGACAGTAGGAGTGTAAAGCATGTTGTCTAGATAAGTAAGACAGTAGGAGTGTAAAGCATGTTGTCTAAATAAGTAAGACAGTAGGAGTGTAAAGCATGTTGTCTAAATAAGTAAGACACTAGGAGTGTAAAGCATGTTGTCTAAATAAGTAAGACAGTAGGAGTGTAAAGCATGTTGTCTAGATAAGTAAGACACTAGGAGTGTAAAGCATGTTGTCTAGATAAGTAAGACACTACGAGTGTAAAGCATGTTGTCTAAATAAGTAAGACAGTAGGAGTGTAAAGCATGTTGTCTAAACAAGTAAGACACTAGGAGTGTAAAGAAGGTTGTCTAAATAAGTAAGACAGTAGTAGTGTAAAGCATGTTGTCTAAATAAGTAAGACAGTAGGAGTGTAAAGCATGTTGTCTAGATAAGTAAGACAGTAGGAGTGTAAAGCATGTTGTCTAGATAAATAAGACACTAGGAGTGTAAAGCTTGTTGTCTAGATAAGTAAGACACTAGGAGTGTAAAGCATGTTGTCTAAATAAGTAAGACAGTAGGAGAGTAAAGCATGTTGTCTAAATAAGTAAGACACTAGGAGTGTAAAGCATGTTGTCTAAATAAGTAAGACAGTAGGAGTGTAAAGCATGTTGTCTAAATAAGTAAGACACTAGGAGTGTAAAGCATGTTGTCTAAATAAATAAGACAGTAGGAGTGTAAAGCATGTTCTCTAAATAAGTAAGACATTAGGAGTGTAAAGCATGTTGTCTAAATAAATAAGACAGTAGGAGTGTAAAGCATGTTGTCTAAATAAGTAAGACAGTAGGAGTGTAAAGCATGTTGTCTAAATAAGTAAGACAGTAGGAGTGTAAAGCATGTTGTCTAAATAAGTAAGACAGTAGGAGTGTAAAGCATGTTGTCTAGATAAGTAAGACACTAGGTGTGTAAAGCATGTTGTCTAGATAAGTAAGACACTAGGAGTGTAAAGCATGTTGTCTAAATAAGTAAGACAGTAGGAGTGTAAAGCATGTTGTCTAAATAAGTAAGACAGTAGGAGTGTAAAGCATGTTGTCTAAATAAGTAAGACAGTAGGAGTGTAAAGCATGTTGTCTAAATAAGTAAGACAGTAGGAGTGTAAAGCATGTTGTCTAAATAAATAAGACAGTAGGAGTGTAAAGCATGTTGTCTAAATAAGTAAGACAGTAGGAGTGTAAAGCATGTTGTCTAAATAAGTAAGACAGTAGGAGTGTAAAGCATGTTGTCTAAATAAGTAAGACACTAGGAGTGTAAAGCATGTTGTCTAAATAAGTAAGACAGTAGGAGTGTAAAGCATGTTGTCTAAATAAGTAAGACACTGGGAGTGTAAAGCATGTTGTCTAAATAAATAAGACAGTAGGAGTGTAAAGCATGTTGTCTAGATAAGTAAGACACTACGAGTGTAAAGCATGTTGTCTAGATAAGTAAGACAGTAGGAGTGTAAAGCATGTTGTCTAGATAAGTAAGACACTAGGAGTGTAAAGCATGTTGTCTAGATAAGTAAGACAGTAGGAGTGTAAAGCATGTTGTCTAAATAAATACGACAGTAGGAGTGTAAAGCATGTTGTCTAGATAAGTAAGACAGTAGGAGTGTAAAGCATGTTGTCTAAATAAGTAAGACACTAGGAGTGTAAAGCATGTTGTCTAAATAAGTAAGACACTAGGAGTGTAAAGCATGTTGTCTAAATAAGTAAGACAGTAGGAGTGTAAAGCATGTTGTCTAAATAAGTAAGACACTAGGAGTGTAAAGCATGTTGTCTAGATAAGTAAGACACTAGGAGTGTAAAGCATGTTGTCAAGATAAGTAAGACAGTAGGAGTGTAAAGCATGTTGTCTAGATAAGTAAGACAGTAGGAGTGTAAAGCATGTTGTCTAGATAAGTAAGACAGTAGGAGTGTAAAGCATGTTGTCTAAATAAGTAAGACATTAGGAGTGTAAAGCATGTTGTCTAGATAAGTAAGACAGTAGGAGTGTAAAGCATGTTGTCTAGATAAGTAAGACACTAGGAGTGTAAAGCATGTTGTCTAAATAAGCAAGACAGTAGGAGTGTAAAGCATGTTGTCTAGATAAGTAAGACAGTAGGAGTGTAAAGCATGTTGTCTATATAAGTAAGACACTAGGAGTGTAAAGCATGTTGTCTAGATAAGTAAGACAGTAGGAGTGTAAAGCATGTTGTCTAGATAAGTAAGACACTAGGAGTGTAAAGCATGTTGTCTAAATAAGTAAGACACTAGGAGTGTAAAGCATGTTGTCTAAATAAGTAAGACAGTAGGAGTGTAAAGCATGTTGTCTAGATAAGTAAGACAGTAGGAGTGTAAAGCATGTTGTCTAAATAAGTAAGACACTAATAGTGTAAAGCATGTTGTCTAGATAAGTAAGACAGTAGGAGTGTAAAGCATGTTGTCTACATAAGTAAGACACTAGGAGTGTAAAGCATGTTGTCTAAATAAGTAAGACAGTAGGAGTGTAAAGCATGTTGTCTAGATAAGTAAGACAGTAGGAGTGTAAAGCATGTTGTCTAAATAAGTAAGACAGTAGGAGTGTAAAGCATGTTGTCTAAATAAGTAAGACAGTAGGAGTGTAAAGCATGTTGTCTAAATAAGTAAGACAGTAGGAGTGTAAAGCATGTTGTCTAGATAAGTAAGACAGTAGGAGTGTAAAGCATGTTGTCTAAATAAATAAGACAGTAGGAATGTAAAGCATGTTGTCTAAATAAGTAAGACAGTAGGAGTGTAAAGCATGTTGTCTAGATAAGTAAGACAGTAGGAGTGTAAAGCATGTTGTCTAAATAAATAAGACAGTAGGAGTGTAAAGCATGTTGTCTAAATAAGTAAGACAGTAGGAGTGTAAAGCATGTTGTCTAAATAAGTAAGACACTAGGAGTGTAAAGCATGTTGTCTAAATAAGTAAGACAGTAGGAGTGTAAAGCATGTTGTCTAGATAAGTAAGACACTAGGAGTGTAAAGCATGTTGTCTAGATAAGTAAGACACTAGGAGTGTAAAGCATGTTGTCTAAATAAGTAAGACAGTAAGAGTGTAAAGCATGTTGTCTAAACAAGTAAGACACTAGGAGTGTAAAGCATGTTGTCTAAATAAGTAAGACAGTAGTAGTGTAAAGCATGTTGTCTAAATAAGTAAGACAGTAGGAGTGTAAAGCATGTTGTCTAAATAAATAAGACAGTAGGAGTGTAAAGCATGTTCTCTAAATAAGTAAGACATTAGGAGTGTAAAGCTTGTTGTCTAGATAAGTAAGACACTAGGAGTGTAAAGCATGTTGTCTAAATAAGTAAGACAGTAGGAGAGTAAAGCATGTTGTCTAAATAAGTAAGACACTAGGAGTGTAAAGCATGTTGTCTAAATAAGTAAGACAGTAGGAGTGTAAAGCATGTTGTCTAAATAAGTAAGACACTAGGAGTGTAAAGCATGTTGTCTAAATAAATAAGACAGTAGTAGTGTAAAGCATGTTGTCTAAATAAGTAAGACAGTAGGAGTGTAAAGCATGTTGTCTAGATAAGTAAGACAGTAGGAGTGTAAAGCATGTTGTCTAAATAAGTAAGACAGTAGGAGTGTAAAGCATGTTGTCTAGATAAGTAAGACAGTAGGAGTGTAAAGCATGTTGTCTAGATAAATAAGACACTAGGAGTGTAAAGCTTGTTGTCTAGATAAGTAAGACACTAGGAGTGTAAAGCATGTTGTCTAAATAAGTAAGACAGTAGGAGAGTAAAGCATGTTGTCTAAATAAGTAAGACACTAGGAGTGTAAAGCATGTTGTCTAAATAAGTAAGACAGTAGGAGTGTAAAGCATGTTGTCTAAATAAGTAAGACACTAGGAGTGTAAAGCATGTTGTCTAAATAAATAAGACAGTAGGAGTGTAAAGCATGTTCTCTAAATAAGTAAGACATTAGGAGTGTAAAGCATGTTGTCTAAATAAATAAGACAGTAGGAGTGTAAAGCATGTTGTCTAAATAAGTAAGACAGTAGGAGTGTAAAGCATGTTGTCTAAATAAGTAAGACAGTAGGAGTGTAAAGCATGTTGTCTAAATAAGTAAGACAGTAGGAGTGTAAAGCATGTTGTCTAGATAAGTAAGACACTAGGAGTGTAAAGCATGTTGTCTAGATAAGTAAGACACTAGGAGTGTAAAGCATGTTGTCTAAATAAGTAAGACAGTAGGAGTGTAAAGCATGTTGTCTAAATAAGTAAGACAGTAGGAGTGTAAAGCATGTTGTCTAGATAAGTAAGACAGTAGGAGTGTAAAGCATGTTGTCTAAATAAGTAAGACAGTAGGAGTGTAAAGCATGTTGTCTAAATAAATAAGACAGTAGGAGTGTAAAGCATGTTGTCTAAATAAGTAAGACAGTAGGAGTGTAAAGCATGTTGTCTAAATAAGTAAGACAGTAGGAGTGTAAAGCATGTTGTCTAAATAAGTAAGACACTAGGAGTGTAAAGCATGTTGTCTAAATAAGTAAGACAGTAGGAGTGTAAAGCATGTTGTCTAAATAAGTAAGACACTGGGAGTGTAAAGCATGTTGTCTAAATAAATAAGACAGTAGGAGTGTAAAGCATGTTGTCTAGATAAGTAAGACACTACGAGTGTAAAGCATGTTGTCTAGATAAGTAAGACAGTAGGAGTGTAAAGCATGTTGTCTAGATAAGTAAGACACTAGGAGTGTAAAGCATGTTGTCTAGATAAGTAAGACAGTAGGAGTGTAAAGCATGTTGTCTAAATAAATACGACAGTAGGAGTGTAAAGCATGTTGTCTAGATAAGTAAGACAGTAGGAGTGTAAAGCATGTTGTCTAAATAAGTAAGACATTAGGAGTGTAAAGCATGTTGTCTAAATAAGTAAGACACTAGGAGTGTAAAGCATGTTGTCTAAATAAGTAAGACAGTAGGAGTGTAAAGCATGTTGTCTAAATAAGTAAGACACTAGGAGTGTAAAGCATGTTGTCTAGATAAGTAAGACACTAGGAGTGTAAAGCATGTTGTCAAGATAAGTAAGACAGTAGGAGTGTAAAGCATGTTGTCTAGATAAGTAAGACAGTAGGAGTGTAAAGCATGTTGTCTAGATAAGTAAGACAGTAGGAGTGTAAAGCATGTTGTCTAAATAAGTAAGACAGTAGGAGTGTAAAGCATTTTGTCTAGATAAGTAAGACACTAGGAGTGTAAAGCATGTTGTCAAGATAAGTAAGACAGTAGGAGTGTAAAGCATGTTGTCTAGATTAGTAAGACAGTAGGAGTGTAAAGCATGTTGTCTAGATAAGTAAGACAGTAGGAGTGTAAAGCATGTTGTCTAAATAAGTAAGACATTAGGAGTGTAAAGCATGTTGTCTAGATAAGTAAGACAGTAGGAGTGTAAAGCATGTTGTCTAGATAAGTAAGACACTAGGAGTGTAAAGCATGTTGTCTAAATAAGCAAGACAGTAGGAGTGTAAAGCATGTTGTCTAGATAAGTAAGACAGTAGGAGTGTAAAGCATGTTGTCTATATAAGTAAGACACTAGGAGTGTAAAGCATGTTGTCTAGATAAGTAAGACAGTAGGAGTGTAAAGCATGTTGTCTAGATAAGTAAGACACTAGGAGTGTAAAGCATGTTGTCTAAATAAGTAAGACACTAGGAGTGTAAAGCATGTTGTCTAAATAAGTAAGACAGTAGGAGTGTAAAGCATGTTGTCTAGATAAGTAAGACAGTAGGAGTGTAAAGCATGTTGTCTAAATAAGTAAGACACTAATAGTGTAAAGCATGTTGTCTAGATAAGTAAGACAGTAGGAGTGTAAAGCATGTTGTCTACATAAGTAAGACACTAGGAGTGTAAAGCATGTTGTCTAAATAAGTAAGACAGTAGGAGTGTAAAGCATGTTGTCTAGATAAGTAAGACAGTAGGAGTGTAAAGCATGTTGTCTAAATAAGTAAGACAGTAGGAGTGTAAAGCATGTTGTCTAAATAAGTAAGACAGTAGGAGTGTAAAGCATGTTGTCTAAATAAGTAAGACAGTAGGAGTGTAAAGCATGTTGTCTAGATAAGTAAGACAGTAGGAGTGTAAAGCATGTTGTCTAAATAAATAAGACAGTAGGAATGTAAAGCATGTTGTCTAAATAAGTAAGACAGTAGGAGTGTAAAGCATGTTGTCTAGATAAGTAAGACAGTAGGAGTGTAAAGCATGTTGTCTAAATAAATAAGACAGTAGGAGTGTAAAGCATGTTGTCTAAATAAGTAAGACAGTAGGAGTGTAAAGCATGTTGTCTAAATAAGTAAGACACTAGGAGTGTAAAGCATGTTGTCTAAATAAGTAAGACAGTAGGAGTGTAAAGCATGTTGTCTAGATAAGTAAGACACTAGGAGTGTAAAGCATGTTGTCTAGATAAGTAAGACACTAGGAGTGTAAAGCATGTTGTCTAAATAAGTAAGACAGTAGGAGTGTAAAGCATGTTGTCTAAACAAGTAAGACACTAGGAGTGTAAAGCATGTTGTCTAAATAAGTAAGACAGTAGTAGTGTAAAGCATGTTGTCTAAATAAGTAAGACAGTAGGAGTGTAAAGCATGTTGTCTAGATAAGTAAGACAGTAGGAGTGTAAAGCATGTTGTCTAGATAAATAAGACACTAGGAGTGTAAAGCTTGTTGTCTAGATAAGTAAGACACTAGGAGTGTAAAGCATGTTGTCTAAATAAGTAAGACAGTAGGAGAGTAAAGCATGTTGTCTAAATAAGTAAGACACTAGGAGTGTAAAGCATGTTGTCTAAATAAGTAAGACAGTAGGAGTGTAAAGCATGTTGTCTAAATAAGTAAGACACTAGGAGTGTAAAGCATGTTGTCTAAATAAATAAGACAGTAGGAGTGTAAAGCATGTTCTCTAAATAAGTAAGACATTAGGAGTGTAAAGCATGTTGTCTAAATAAATAAGACAGTAGGAGTGTAAAGCATGTTGTCTAAATAAGTAAGACAGTAGGAGTGTAAAGCATGTTGTCTAAATAAGTAAGACAGTAGGAGTGTAAAGCATGTTGTCTAAATAAGTAAGACAGTAGGAGTGTAAAGCATGTTGTCTAGATAAGTAAGACACTAGGAGTGTAAAGCATGTTGTCTAGATAAGTAAGACACTAGGAGTGTAAAGCATGTTGTCTAAATAAGTAAGACAGTAGGAGTGTAAAGCATGTTGTCTAAATAAGTAAGACAGTAGGAGTGTAAAGCATGTTGTCTAGATAAGTAAGACAGTAGGAGTGTAAAGCATGTTGTCTAAATAAGTAAGACAGTAGGAGTGTAAAGCATGTTGTCTAAATAAATAAGACAGTAGGAGTGTAAAGCATGTTGTCTAAATAAGTAAGACAGTAGGAGTGTAAAGCATGTTGTCTAAATAAGTAAGACAGTAGGAGTGTAAAGCATGTTGTCTAAATAAGTAAGACACTAGGAGTGTAAAGCATGTTGTCTAAATAAGTAAGACAGTAGGAGTGTAAAGCATGTTGTCTAAATAAGTAAGACACTAGGAGTGTAAAGCATGTTGTCTAGATAAGTAAGACACTAGGAGTGTAAAGCATGTTGTCTAGATAAGTAAGACACTAGGAGTGTAAAGCATGTTGTCTAGATAAGTAAGACAGTAGGAGTGTAAAGCATGTTGTCTAAATAAGTAAGACAGTAGGAGTGTAAAGCATGTTGTCTAGATAAGTAAGACAGTAGGAGTGTAAAGCATGTTGTCTAAATAAAATAAGTAAGACAGTAGGAGTGTAAAGCATGTTGTCTAGATAAGTAAGACAGTAGGAGTGTAAAGCATGTTGTCTAGATAAGTAAGACAGTAGGAGTGTAAAGCATGTTGTCTAAATAAGTAAGACACTAGGAGTGTAAAGCATGTTGTCTAGATAAGTAAGACAGTAGGAGTGTAAAGCATGTTGTCTAGATAAGTAAGACACTAGGAGTGTAAAGCATGTTGTCTAAATAAGTAAGACAGTAGGAGTGTAAAGCATGGTGTCTAGATAAGTAAGACACTAGGAGTGTAAAGCATGTTGTCTAAATAAGTAAGACAGTAGGAGTGTAAAGCATGTTGTCTAAATAAGTAAGACAGTAGGAGTGTAAAGCATATTGTCTAAATAAGTAAGACACTAGGAGTGTAAAGCATGTTGTCTAGATAAGTAAGACACTAGGAGTGTAAAGCATGTTGTCTAGATAAGTAAGACACTAGGAGTGTAAAGCATGTAATCTAAATAAGTAAGACACTAGGAGTGTAAAGCATGTTGTCTAGATAAGTAAGACAGTAGGAGTGTAAAGCATGTTGTCTAAATAAGTAAGACAGTACGAGTGTAAAGCATGTTGTCTAAATAAGTAAGACAGTAGGAGTGTAAAGCATGTTGTCTAAATAAGTAAGACAGTAGGAGTGTAAAGCATGTTGTCTAGATAAGTAAGACAGTAGGAGTGTAAAGCATGTTGTCTAAATAAATAAGACCGTAGGGAGTGTAAAGCATGTTGTCTAAATAAGTAAGACAGTAGGAGTGTAAAGCATGTTGTCTAGATAAGTAAGACAGTAGGAGTGTAAAGCATGTTGTCTAAATAAATAAGACAGTAGGAGTGTAAAGCATGTTGTCTAAATAAGTAAGACAGTAGGAGTGTAAAGCATGTTGTCTAAATAAGTAAGACACTAGGAATGTAAAGCATGTTGTCTAAATAAGTAAGACAGTAGGAGTGTAAAGCATGTTGTCTAAATAAGTAAGACAGTAGGAGTGTAAAGCATGTTGTCTAGATAAGTAAGACACTAGGAGTGTAAAGCATGTTGTCTAAATAAGTAAGACAGTAGGAGTGTAAAGCATGTTGTCTAGATATGTAAGACAGTAGGAGTGTAAAGCATGTTGTCTAAATAAGTAAGACAGTAGGAGTGTAAAGCATGTTGTCTAAATAAGTAAGACAGTAGGAGTGTAAAGCATGTTGTCTAAATAAGTAAGACAGTAGGAGTGTAAAGCATGTTGTCTAGATAAGTAAGACAGTAGGAGTGTAAAGCATGTTGTCTAAATAAATAAGACAGTAGGAATGTAAAGCATGTTGTCTAAATAAGTAAGACAGTAGGAGTGTAAAGCATGTTGTCTAGATAAGTAAGACAGTAGGAGTGTAAAGCATGTTGTCTAAATAAATAAGACAGTAGGAGTGTAAAGCATGTTGTCTAAATAAGTAAGACAGTAGGAGTGTAAAGCATGTTGTCTAAATAAGTAAGACACTAGGAGTGTAAAGCATGTTGTCTAAATAAGTAAGACAGTAGGAGTGTAAAGCATGTTGTCTAGATAAGTAAGACACTAGGAGTGTAAAGCATGTTGTCTAGATAAGTAAGACACTAGGAGTGTAAAGCATGTTGTCTAAATAAGTAAGACAGTAGGAGTGTAAAGCATGTTGTCTAAACAAGTAAGACACTAGGAGTGTAAAGCATGTTGTCTAAATAAGTAAGACAGTAGTAGTGTAAAGCATGTTGTCTAAATAAGTAAGACAGTAGGAGTGTAAAGCATGTTGTCTAGATAAGTAAGACAGTAGGAGTGTAAAGCATGTTGTCTAGATAAATAAGACACTAGGAGTGTAAAGCTTGTTGTCTAGATAAGTAAGACACTAGGAGTGTAAAGCATGTTGTCTAAATAAGTAAGACAGTAGGAGAGTAAAGCATGTTGTCTAAATAAGTAAGACACTAGGAGTGTAAAGCATGTTGTCTAAATAAGTAAGACAGTAGGAGTGTAAAGCATGTTGTCTAAATAAGTAAGACACTAGGAGTGTAAAGCATGTTGTCTAAATAAATAAGACAGTAGGAGTGTAAAGCATGTTGTCTAAATAAGTAAGACAGTAGGAGTGTAAAGCATGTTGTCTAAATAAGTAAGACAGTAGGAGTGTAAAGCATGTTGTCTAAAAAAGTAAGACAGTAGGAGTGTAAAGCATGTTGTCTAGATAAGTAAGACACTAGGAGTGTAAAGCATGTTGTCTAGATAAGTAAGACACTAGGAGTGTAAAGCATGTTGTCTAAATAAGTAAGACAGTAGGAGTGTAAAGCATGTTGTCTAAATAAGTAAGACAGTAGGAGTGTAAAGCATGTTGTCTAGATAAGTAAGACAGTAGGAGTGTAAAGCATGTTGTCTAAATAAGTAAGACAGTAGGAGTGTAAAGCATGTTGTCTAAATAAATAAGACAGTAGGAGTGTAAAGCATGTTGTCTAAATAAGTAAGACAGTAGGAGTGTAAAGCATGTTGTCTAAATAAGTAAGACAGTAGGAGTGTAAAGCATGTTGTCTAAATAAGTAAGACACTAGGAGTGTAAAGCATGTTGTCTAAATAAGTAAGACAGTAGGAGTGTAAAGCATGTTGTCTAAATAAGTAAGACACTGGGAGTGTAAAGCATGTTGTCTAAATAAATAAGACAGTAGGAGTGTAAAGCATGTTGTCTAAATAAGTAAGACAGTAGGAGTGTAAAGCATGTTGTCTAAATAAGTAAGACAGTAGGAGTGTAAAGCATGTTGTCTAAATAAGTAAGACATTAGGAGTGTAAAGCATGTTGTCTAAATAAGTAAGACACTAGGAGTGTAAAGCATGTTGTCTAAATAAGTAAGACAGTAGGAGTGTAAAGCATGTTGTCTAAATAAGTAAGACACTAGGAGTGTAAAGCATGTTGTCTAGATAAGTAAGACACTAGGAGTGTAAAGCATGTTGTCTAGATAAGTAAGACACTAGGAGTGTAAAGCATGTTGTCTAGATAAGTAAGACAGTAGGAGTGTAAAGCATGTTGTCTAAATAAGTAAGACAGTAGGAGTGTAAAAGCATGTTGTCTAGATAAGTAAGACAGTAGGAGTGTAAAGCATGTTGTCTAAATAAAATAAGTAAGACAGTAGGAGTGTAAAGCATGTTGTCTAGATAAGTAAGACAGTAGGAGTGTAAAGCATGTTGTCTAGATAAGTAAGACAGTAGGAGTGTAAAGCATGTTGTCTAAATAAGTAAGACACTAGGAGTGTAAAGCATGTTGTCTAGATAAGTAAGACAGTAGGAGTGTAAAGCATGTTGTCTAGATAAGTAAGACACTAGGAGTGTAAAGCATGTTGTCTAAATAAGTAAGACAGTAGGAGTGTAAAGCATGGTGTCTAGATAAGTAAAACACTAGGAGTGTAAAGCATGTTGTCTAAATAAGTAAGACAGTAGGAGTGTAAAGCATGTTGTCTAGATAAGTAAGACAGTAGGAGTGTAAAGCATATTGTCTAAATAAGTAAGACACTAGGAGTGTAAAGCATGTTGTCTAGATAAGTAAGACACTAGGAGTGTAAAGCATGTTGTCTAGATAAGTAAGACACTAGGAGTGTAAAGCATGTAATCCAAATAAGTAAGACACTAGGAGTGTAAAGCATGTTGTCTAGATAAGTAAGACAGTAGGAGTGTCAAGCATGTTGTCTAAATAAGTAAGACAGTAGGAGTGTAAAGCATGTTGTCTAAATAAGTAAGACAGTAGGAGTGTAAAGCATGTTGTCTAAATAAGTAAGACAGTAGGAGTGTAAAGCATGTTGTCTAGATAAGTAAGACAGTAGGAGTGTAAAGCATGTTGTCTAAATAAATAAGACCGTAGGGAGTGTAAAGCATGTTGTCTAAATAAGTAAGACAGTAGGAGTGTAAAGCATGTTGTCTAGATAAGTAAGACAGTAGGAGTGTAAAGCATGTTGTCTAAATAAATAAGACAGTAGGAGTGTAAAGCATGTTGTCTAAATAAGTAAGACAGTAGGAGTGTAAAGCATGTTGTCTAAATAAGTAAGACACTAGGAATGTAAAGCATGTTGTCTAAATAAGTAAGACAGTAGGAGTGTAAAGCATGTTGTCTAAATAAGTAAGACAGTAGGAGTGTAAAGCATGTTGTCTAGATAAGTAAG
This sequence comes from Anisus vortex, assembly GCA_949126835.1. NCBI lineage: Eukaryota > Metazoa > Mollusca > Gastropoda > Planorbidae > Anisus > Anisus vortex. The sequence continues at coordinate 1,589,905 of OX421502.1, read as the reverse complement.
ACACTAGGAGTGTAAAGCATGTTGTCTAGATAAGTAAGACACTAGGATTGTAAAGCATGTTGTCTAAATAAGTAAGACAGTAGGAGTGTAAAGCATGTTGTCTAAATAAGTAAGACAGTAGGAGTGTAAAGCATGTTTTCTAGATAAGTAAGACCGTAGGAGTGTAAAGCATGTTGTCTATATAAGTAAGACAGTAGGAGTGTAAAGCATGTTGTCTAAATAAATAAGATAGTAGGAGTGTAAAGCATGTTGTCTAAATAAGTAAGACAGTAGGAGTGTAAAGCATGTTGTCTAAATAAGTAAGACAGTAGGAGTGTAAAGCATGTTGTCTAAATAAGTAAGACACTAGGAGTGTAAAGCATGTTGTCTAAATAAGTAAGACAGTAGGAGTGTAAAGCATGTTGTCTAAATAAGTAAGACACTAGGAGTGTAAAGCATGTTGTCTAAATAAATAAGACAGTAGGAGTGTAAAGCATGTTGTCTAAATAAGTAAGACAGTAGGAGTGTAAAGCATGTTGTCTAAATAAGTAAGACAGTAGGAGTGTAAAGCATGTTGTCTAAATAAGTAAGACAGTAGGAGTGTAAAGCATGTTGTCTAAATAAGTAAGACACTAGGAGTGTAAAGCATGTTGTCTAAATAAGTAAGACAGTAGGAGTGTAAAGCATGTTGTCTAAATAAGTAAATGACAATAGGAGTGTAAAGCATGTTGTCTAAATAAATAAGACAGTAGGAGTGTAAAGCATGTTGTCTAGATAAGTAAGACAGTAGGAGTGTAAAGCATGTTGTCTAAATAAGTAAGACAGTAGGAGTGTAAAGCATGTTGTCTAGATAAGTAAGACAGTAGGAGTGTAAAGCATGTTGTCTAGATAAGTAAGACAGTAGGAGTGTAAAGCATGTTGTCTAGATAAGTAAGACAGTAGGAGTGTAAAGCATGTTGTCTAAATAAGTAAGACAGTAGGAGTGTAAAGCATGTTGTCTAAATAAGTAAGACAGTAGGAGTGTAAAGCATGTTGTCTAAATAAGTAACACAGTTTGAGTGTAAAGCATGTTGTCTAAATAAATAAGACAGTAGGAGTGTAAAGCATGGTGTCTAAAATAAATAGTGACATAATGAGTCTTAAGTTCATTTTGAAAGTAACAATAGAACTTGTTCGCCTGAGTTGAATGGGAATTAGATTCCACACCTTTGAACCAGACATTGTGAAAGCTCTAAGACAATTGTTGGTCTACTGATGTCATGAGAAAAACCCTATTATATAAACATCTTAACCCTCACTAAGCCTTCTAATTATAACATAATGATACTATGATTTTTTTTTTCAATTTGTTATAAAGTATAATCATATTTAGGCCTATATATTTATTTATCTCTCTCTCTCTATATATATATATATAATTATATATATATAGAGATAGACAGATTGATAAATAGATATAGATATTTGTTAATAAATTATATATGAAAAAAATTGAAGGTAAAATTTATTAAAATATGTATATTTATTTTATTTTAATTTGTCATTTATTTAGCGCCTCACTCCATGCTAAAGCAAGCATGCTCAGCGCGCTCATAAAAACAAAACAACAGTAACAGTCTTAAATAGTTTTAAACAAGGTTTATAGTATTAGACCTACCCTAATTTTAAATCCTGAAAGTCTTGAAAGCTGCAAAAAGAATTTTTCAGCATTGCCTAATTTATTAACATCTCCTTTGTAGCTGTTGATCATGGTTACCTACAAAAATCATGTACAAAATGTCTTAAAGAGTTTAATGGAATTATTATATTTATAGGCTAATTGTAAAAAAAATAATAATTTAAATGTATAAATGATATACAAGAGAATCTCAGACATCAATGTAAATTGCTGGCCAGATTTTAGAATGTCTCAGTTAAAAGACAAGAATCCTCTCATCTAGTTCTAAGCTGGTCAATGTTGATAGAAGTTTCCAGTTTAGATATCACAGCTTATAATACATATAATCCATTTAGCAGAAATACTGTGAGGGTGTAAAGTAATCTCAAATGCTACAAAAGAATGATGGTTTCATTGTGAGACATATAAATGTTAACTAAATTATGACATCATTGGGAACATTAAAAAAAACGTTCATATATAGGCCTATTATTATTCTGGGCTTAGTCTGTTATTCTGTGGAGTGTACAAAGAAATGAATCAGCCTAACAAACAAGACAACATAAAGTTCCTCCCCCGAAAAGAACAATGCACTATAGTCCAGTTGAGAACAGAACATATAGCACTCAACTCACACATAAATAGAATAAAATTAACTCACCCATCTAACTGCAGACATTGCCCCTGCTTACAAGAAACTATGGACCACATCCTGTTTGAATGCCCTGAGCTAACCTACCGCAGATACACTCTGCTCCCCCCTCAACCAACCATTACCAACACACTATATAGCAGTATTGAACAACTGAAAAAGACTTAACTATGTTTGTCTGGCGTTGATTGCAAGAGAGCAAACTGATTCGGCAAACTGGCTAACAGAAATCGCACCTGTACACATTTATCTATTTAAATAATATGTTTCTTACATTGTGTAATGATTCCTAATAAGTATTTGTACAAAGACAAAGTGAAGACTTAAAGTTTAAAGTTTTTTGTATTTGTTATTTTCTTCTCTATTTCTAACCTCATCTTTGTCTGGAAGAATCTTTTGTAATCCCCTTAATCTTTCTGCTCCAATCTTGGATGAGTCACCATCTTTTATTAGTTGAATTATTTCTTCATGGGAAAGCTTACTGAACTGCTTTAGGAATATATTAGCATTCATACTGCGTTTCATGTCCAACAGATTTACCTAAGGAATAATGTATTTTCATTAAACTATGGTACTTAAAATACATGTGTTTTTTTATAAAAGATAAAATATTTATTTAAAAAAAAATAAAAGAAAGAATATTGGCTATTACTGACCTTGAGATAAGACTTCTTGATCTAATATTTAAGATATAAAACTCAATAGATACACAAACTTAGCTAAGGCATCAAAGTAACTAAAGTGACACTCTTTTATCTGTATATAACTGTTGTTTGCTATGTTATGTTTGCTATGTTATTTTATGTGTATTTAAATTGTGGACTTTTTCCTCGGTTTTACGGGGTCTCCACAGTATTACGAAGAAGAAGAAGAAGTAACAACAAAACAATATCTAAAAACTTACTTTGCTTATTTATAGAAGGACCTACAGTTATTACATTCTATACTTTCATGTTTATATTAAATTGTTTTTTCCAATGTTCAAATATTTATTTGAGTTTATTCTTTATAATGTGTGCTATGTTTCCTTCATTTTTTCTACAAGTGACAACACATTAATAATAACATAAAGCTGTTTAAGTATATTAAAAAAAATCTAAAACCATATCTGTATTTGTACCTCTGTTGGAGTCTTCACTTTAGCTGGTTCTTCTTGTTTAGTTTCTGCTGCCTTCTGACAAAAGAGCTGCTCAATTTTGTCATAATGGACTTCAACCTTATCATCCATCTCAGCTACTTCCTTCCAAATATTGTCTTCCTCTGTAGAAATTGATTTTTAAAAATATCTCACAGTTTGTTCTCAAATGTTTTGTAATAAACTTAATCTTTGAAGTAAATGTTTAACCATAAAGTGGAAATAAGGAATTCAAGGTTAAAAAAAAGCTAAGTATGGAATTGGTAGGCATATAAATTAATTTAAAAAAACTTACTGCTCATAGATTGTTCTGGAATCTTTGACCAATTGAAAGTTTTCATCTTATGTTTTGGCTTAGGTGTAGTAATAGGTCTGTAAGCTGAAGTAGTGGACATTTTCAGAGGTGGCAAATTGCCAACAAAACCTGGTGGAGGTGGTGGGGGCATAGGTCCATTCATTCCTGATAATGGTGGAGGTGGGGGTGGTCCACCAGAAACACCTGGAAGTGGTGGGGGTGGAGGTGGTCCACCAGAAACACCTGGAAGTGGTGGGGGTGGAGGTGGTCCACCAGAAACACCTGGAAGTGGTGGAGGTGGGGGTGGTCCACCAGAAACACCTGGAAGTGGTGGAGGTGGGGGTGGTCCACCAGAAACACCTGGAAGTGGCGGAGGTGGGGGTGGTCCACCAATAAAACCTGGAAGTGGTGGAGGTGGAGGCGGAGGTGGGGGTGGTCCACCAATAACACCTGGAAGTGGTGGAGGTGGAGGCGGGGGTGGTCCACCAATAACACCTGGAAGAGGTGATTGTGGTTGAGACAGTTCATTAATCACAGATGAAGAAGGGAATAAAGGGGTGAGAGCAATGCCAGCATTTGAAGACTCTTCTCCATTTAAAAAGGTGTTTGATGATGTTGGGCGAGATCCTGCATTATTAGCATCAAACTTTTGGTTAGTGCTTTGCATTGCAACAGAAGACATTTGTTTCAGTACTATAACGTCTAAATCTGTTTGAGCTGATGAATGTTTTACTTCTAACATTTTATTACTCCCCCCTTGAAATTCAACATTTGTGGAGTGATTGAACTTTTTCAGCAGAATCTTGTCTAAGCTAGATGGTTGTGTATATTTGTCTGTCTTATCATCATCAATAATAATTGCTGTTTGAGCTGCATGCTCCATTAGTTCCCATTGGATATCACTGTGAAAAAAACAACAATACAAACAAACAATTAATTCAATGTATTTTCTTTAAAACTGAACCTAAAATATATTATTTCATTCTACTTAAATGATATGAGCCTATTGTGATAAAACAATTAAAAACAATCTTATCTATCAATTTACAAAAGTAAGCTTCTTATACCTAATCTATAATATGCATTGGTATTCCCTTCCATTCAGTAACCAATCTAAAGCTTTTATTAGAAGTGTTCTATTTTAAAACACAGAAATACATTCTCACTTCTAAGATCAAAAGTATACATTAAAAGAGTCTAAATATTTTTATCTTTGTAACTATTGTGTTTTTTTTAAACAACATATTTGCTAAAAACAAAAAAAAAGGTTAGGTATTTGATGAAATTAAATTTGGAAATTATTCCTATTAATTTGACATTTCAGAAATGAATTAATAATTTAAGAAAGCTGGACATTATTCACTAAAAATAATACCTGATTTTTTTATCCATATCTATCTGCAGCAATGTTTGCAGTATTGTAAGGAACTTGTCTGACAATGGAGTATTATATACCTATTGAGAAATATACAAAAAAAATATGTTTCATAATTTCACATAATTTATTTGTGTAAACCCTTAAGAAGAGAGGCATGTTAAAGTTTTATCTTATAAATTATACAATCTAATAAAGATCAAAGTGACATAGCAAAGTTATAGGCAAGATCACATGTGCTCCCCCCCCACCCGGGAAAGATTGCAAGAGCCCCCCCCCCCTTCCCCGTGATAGCCTGAAATATATTCATATATTTTGAAATTTCACTTTCCTTTACATCTATATATATAAAATAAGACTGTTTGTCCCCATAGGGATCCCCATTGATCAATTTGAAATCACGTGAGTTTGTGTCACTGACCTATTTAGGCATAGGACTATATACTGTCTAATAATTTTTCACATTGAACATGTGTTTTGGCTAGCTCAGTTGTTAACGTAGCGGACTGCTATGCGGGCGACCGGGTTTGATTCTCCAGTTAGACTATAGGCTACATTTTTTTTTACAATTTTTTTTCAAACTTTTAAAACAAAAGACATTGTAAATCTACGGGCAATTTAGATTTTTGTTAAATAAAAATACTTGCCTATTTTTTTACCCGATTACAATATTTATTTTAAATTACTTTCCTAAAAGTCTTTAGTAAAAATACAAAAAAATTTTAATATAAGAAACAAACCCACTGCGCTCACTATCACCATACATAGAAAAGTTAGCCATCTTTCATTTTAATGTTTAAAACTGAGTTCTCTCATTTCCATACGTTAAATAACGATATGTTAAACAATACCCATTTTTAATTAAACCCTATTATAGGTTAAATAGTTGGATACATGTATGAAGGTCAGTGGATCAAGAGTGAGAGACAGACATACGTGTGTAAAGCGTGAATTTAGACAGAGTGATGTTAAAGAAAGTTAACAAGAAGATGTAAGTAGAGGATTTTGGCCAGTGAATGTACGGACACTACAAGGGGAGGTAAGTAGAGGATTTTGGCCAGTGAATGTACGGACACTACAAGGGGAGGTAAGTAGAGTAGTTTTGCAAGTGAATGTACGACACTACAAGGGGAGGTAAGTAGAGGATTTTGGCAAGTAAATGTACGGACACTACAAGGGGAGGTAAGTAGAGGATTTTGGCCAGTGAATGTACGGACACTACCAGGGGAGGTAAGTAGAGTAGTTTTGCAAGTGAATGTACGACACTACAAGGGGAGGTAAGTAGAGGATTTTGGCAAGTAATTTTACGGACACTACAAGGGGTGGTAAGTAGAGGATTTTGGCCAGTGAATGTACGGACACTACAAGGGGAGGTAAGTAGAGTAGTTTTGCAAGTGAATGTACGACACTACAAGGGGAGGTAAGTAGAGGATTTTGGCAAGTGATTTTACGGACACTACAAGGGGTGGTAAGTAGAGGATTTTGGCAAGTGATTTTACGGACACTACAAGGGGAGGTAAGTAGAGGATTTTGGCAAGTGAATGTACGGACACTACAAGGGGAGGTAAGTAGAGATTTTGGCAAGTGAATGTACGGACACTACAAGGGAATGTAGTCCAAGCTTTTTTTAAAGTTTAGACATGTGGAGTTGTTATTTTAAACAATGTGTTGACTTAGGAGTTTTTCACATGAGACATAACATAGCTAAGATATATTAATTGAATGATTATGTGCACTGAATTTATAAAGCGTTATGAAAAGTGATGGTAGGAATTATTTTATGATATTACATTGTTTATGTTAATTGTGTAATAAAACAACGTCATCTTTCATAAAAGGCTTTCGTGTTTGCAACTGAAGAGAGACTGAATATAAGATAATCAAAAAATATAAACATGTAACAATAATAACAATCGCTAAAATGCCCATGCCTTAAGCAGGGCCATCACAAGTATGATGCAAGTCCTAAAACTGCCGCACCTTAAATGTTTATATTATATCCTATAGATATCCCTGCTCATTCTGCTCACGACACGCATGTCTAATATGGTTGCAGTTCTGCATCATTGCACGGCATAAAACAAGTTCTAAAATGCAAAAGATAAGTTTAACCGAGTTCTACAATACTCATGATAAGTTAAACTAAGTTCTACAATATTCATGATAAGTTAAACTAAGTTCAACAATACTCATGATAAGTCAAACTAAGTTCTACAATACTCATGATAAGTCAAACTAAGTTCAACAATACTCATGATAAGTTAAACTAAGTTCTACAATACTCTTGATAAGTTAAACTACCATATAAGTTATTAGGCTTTTTGCGATAAATATATTTTAAAATCTTTTAGGAAAAATAACCGGTTTAAAAAAAAATCCAGTTTCGATACTTTTATAGCAAATAATCGCAATATATTAGATCTACATGTTGTTCGGCCGCAATATATTGCATGTTGTTCGGCCGCAATATATTACATGTTGTTCGGCCGCAATATATTGCATGTTGTTCGGCCGCAATATATTACATGTTGTTCGGCCGCAATATATTACATGTTGTTCGGCCGCAATATATTACATGTTGTTCGGCCGCAATATATTACATGTTGTTCGGCCGCAATATATTACATGTTGTTCGGCCGGTTTAGCAGGTGTTAAAAAAAACTATTTAGGGGAGTGGGGATGGGGGTGTAGCTGAAAATCGCATAATATGATTTTATGATGCTTTATCATTGGCTTATCGTCTAAGTGCTGACTTTCAGCTTCCAACGGTCAGAATGGTCATTTTTAATCAGGTTTTAAAATTTCGTTCAATAAGGATTTTAAAATGTGCACCATAAAGGGTAATATAAAAGTTAAAAACTTATTTTTATGGGATAGGGATTGTGTCTAAAAATTTAAAACAATCGTGAAACTCGTATAAGTTCCACGTTTCAGCTGGATAGTATGGCGTAATGTGATTCAATTAGCCTTCTAGCGATCAAATCGCCCGGCATAACCACACACACACACAAGGTTTTGAGCAATTAATAGAACATAATTTTTTTATATAGCATACAAAAAAAAAACATCAAGAAAACACCAACAATGACGCCCCTAACGCCCCTACAATCTTACCTTATTAAAAATGCTGTCAAAGAGTTGTCTGTGATTGCTAACATCAATAGTGTCAGAAATACACATCGCTAACTCATCATCATCATCGCATTTAAAATCTTCAAACACGTCACATTGAATATCCAGTTCTTTATCATTGGCATTTCTTAAATCAGGAACAATATCCAAGAGATTTAAACCTGTTAAATACATTTGAAATATATTTATATTATTTTTACTTTAGGATTGTGAAACATTCAGAAAAAAACTCAAGTACAGGGGTCGGAAACCTACGGCAGGCGTGTCAGACTTGGCACGCGGAGCCCTTTTTTAATGGCACGCGGAGAACCCCCGAAAATAAAATGTTTTTAATGGCTTCTGCGTGCCATGTCTTTTTTTTTTTTCATTAGCTCTCGCTGTTCAGACTCTGAATAAAATTTAATTTTAAAAAAGTTTTTTTTTTTCATAAACATGAAAATGCAGCCATTTCATTTTGTCGTTTGCCTGTTCTAAAGCGTTCAGTTTCAGCGGATAAAACTAGTCTTTGCGTCTCCTATGCGTACATCAAAGGATACTTAGGCATACATCAAAAGAATGTGCCGACTACTCTAAATTTGGTTGGTTTTGTTTGTATTATATCGCAAGACCCAAAACTATCGAATACAAAAAATTAGTATCGGCAAACCATTAACTGAATTGTTTTTCGCGATTCCAATAATGTTATTGTAAAGTATCTCCTACAATTTAACGTAAACAAATAGTGTGCCACCGAAATGAACATTTCTTCCCCCTCCCCCGCCCCAAAATCAAAAAAATAAATAACAACCTTGATAGATTTCGAATTTCCGATTTGCTATTTAAGTTTTATCTTAACAAGAGGATAGGCCTATCCTTCAAATTATTATAATTTCGTCATGTCTGTTGGCCTATATATAGAAATCTTTTACAATTATTCACAATGTTATATTATGGTATAAGTGCCCATCAAATGGCCGAAAATGACAAATGCGATGGTTGGCAAACAAAAAAGATTTGTCAAATTTCTTGTAAATCAGATTGGTAGGCTGCTGTTAAGCTTCCATTTCATTATACACCATAAAAGTACACGATCAATAGGTCAGCGGCTACCTCAGGTGGCAATGTCGTGACTTGTCAGCGGAAATAACCCAGAAAGGGATTTCTCTTCAAATAAATTATTGACATAGTGCCTTTATAGAAAAAGGCATTCAGAAGACCGTTGTTTTTTTAAATCTGTGCATTTCTCTTCAAACCATCGCAAATCATTAAACATTGTTCAGTTTATTTAAATCATTATAGTAACATTGTAGCAACATTAACAATCCAAAAAAGAACTTTAGCTATAAAAAAAACTGCTCTTTTTTTTTAAAATGAACGAAACAATATAAAATAACATTTCAGACAAACCAGGATTTTCTTACAATGAATCGTGACAACAGAGACGAATGGTAGAGGCTAAAAGTGGGACTAGGAGCTATGTAGCAGAATACGGCAGGAAATACTGTTATACAGGACAACCTTTAACACTTCAGTCATTGTATACTGTTATACAGCGCAACCTTTAACACTTCAGTCATTGTTTACAGGATAACATTGTGTACAGCGTAACATTTTATGCATAATAGGCCTATTCATCATAACATTTTATGCATCCTAACATTTAATACTATTCTGTATAGTTAGTCTATATGCTTTAATCAGGTGTGTGTTACTATAGTGTTACATTTGCCGTCATTGGGCCGCATAAGTAATACGATACGACAAGACCTGCCACAAATTCTAAAAATAGATTTACATTTTTCATACAGTGATTATAAAAGATCTCAGGTAGAAAGTCAGTGGGTGCCACATGAAATGGCAGTCGTTGTGGTCTTAAAAAGTCAGTGGGTGCCACATGAATTGGCAGTCGTTGTGGCCCTAAAAAGTCAGTGGGTGCCACATGAAATGGCAGTCGTTGCGGCCCTAAAAAGTCAGTGGGTGCCACATGAAATGGCAGTCGTTGCGGCCCTAAAAAGTCAGTGGGTTGCACATGAAATGTTGCATACTCTGGCTCAAATAAATACTTAGCTTACATTTTTATGTTTAAATAAATAGATTAAGGCTTTAACAAAACTGCGTTTAAGTTTGTACCAGACTTATAGAATAATAGGAAAATAAAAATTGTTTTGAAATATACTTACCGACAAATTCATTTCTCATTCTCGTTCTTTCGTATAGGTCTTCGCAAGCACATAAAATACAATTGATAAATGCCATAAGACTTGTTTTGTAAGGTGTAAGCTCTGAAGATTTGAGCTCATTAATTATAAGAGAAAACCTATATCTCATTTGTTTCATTGTCTGCAGAAAGAAACAACATTTACTAGTTAGGACTAAACATGTTTAAACTAAATACGTTCTACTATAAACTAAACATGTTTAAACTAAATAAGTTCTACTATAAACTAAACATGTTTAAACTAAATAAGTTTTATTATAAACTAAACATGTTTAAACTAAATAAGTTCTACTATAAACTAAACATGTATAAACTAAATAAGTTCTACTATAAACTAAACATGTTTAAACTAAATAAGTTCTACTATAAACTAAACATGTTTAAACTAAATAAGTTCTACTATAAACTAAACATGTTTAAACTAAATAAGTTCTACTATAAACTAAACATGTTTAAACTAAATAAGTTCTACTATAAACAATATATTACTGTAAAATCACATTTGTGTTAGTAAATATTACGGCCGGCCCTCGTTGAACGTATAATATAGCAACGATGGTGGTTGTGTTAACAATGTTGATGCCCTTTATTAAAACTTTGAAATTAAGTTCAGATTGAATTTAACTTTATTTTTGTTCTAGATTTTCAAAAGCAAATTAGTAGCCATACATTAAAACATCTACCAGTGTAGAGTAGGGTCTACTAGCTAATGATACATTTTATACATTGATCAAGTATGGCCTGGATTACTCATAGTTCCACTAGTGTAGGTCTAAATCGAATTAGGCTACGCCTACTTTAAACAATATTTCTTTCGCTTGCAAAAAAAAATATTTTAAGCGGGAACGCAAGACATTTTTCTCACAGTGGGCCTGATAAGCCTGATAATTCACAAAGAAAAAAAAAATTATACTTGCAAGCCAGAACGAAAGCTCTGGGGGAAAAATAGGAAAACGTAAGTTTAGCTTTGCATGTTAATCAATGCACGAAAATTAAAGGCAACCAACACATTTGTTTTAGCAAGGACTATGGGATAATGAAAAACAACAAAACTATCATACCCCCTTTCTCAATAGGCGAGAAAGATATAGAAGATGTCAATGAATCTACCTACCTGGGCAATAAAATGACAACAAATGGTGACTGTGACCTGGAAATCAACGCCACAATCAGTAAGGTAGAACAGGCTTTTGCACTGCTCAGACCTATATGAAGAACGTCAGTCCTCAGCCTCCACACCAAAATAAGGCTATCCAAGAGCAATATTCTCAGCGTCCTCATGTATAAGTTTGAAAACTACAAACACCATTAAAAGGAAGCTGGAAGTTTTCCAGACACAAAGCTTATGACGCATCATCAAGATCTTCTGGCCAAACACTATATCAAAGGAGGACCTACGCGAGATAACAGGAGTAGTCCCGCTAGCAGAGAGCATATCAGCAAAGAGATGGAGATGGCTGGAGCACGTCTGTAGAATGTCAGCTGACTCCCCAGCACAGCCCTGAGATGTACGATCAGGGGAAAAGGTAGAAAGGCAGGCCAACGGAAACATGGAGAAGACGGGTGGAACTGGACTTGAAGGCCCAATGCCTGAACCTAAACCTAGAAATAGCCCCTTGAGCTGCAACAGAACTAAAAAGATGAAGATCTTTGACTTTCGCCTCAAGCACCAGCCGGTACGGAGAGGATTGAGTGAGTAGCTATCGGTACGGAGAGGATTGAGTGAGTAGCTATCGGTACGGAGAGGATTGAGTGAGTAGCTATCGGTACGGAGAGGATTGAGTGAGTAGCTATTGGTACGGAGAGGATTGAGTGAGTAGCTATTGGTATGGAGAGGATTGAGTGATTAGGCTTACTTATCGGTACGGAGAGGATTGAGTGAGTAGATATCGGTACGGAGAGGATTGAGTGGTAGGCCTACCTATCTGTACGGAGAGGATTGAGTGAGTAGCTATTGGTACGGAGAGGATTGAGTGATTAGGCTTACTTATCGGTACGGAGAGGATTGAGTGAGTAGATATCGGTACGGAGAGGATTGAGTGAGTAGGCCTACCTATCTGTACGGAGAGGATTGAGTGAGTAGCTATTGGTACGGAGAGGATTGAGTGACTAGGCTTACTTATCGGTACGGAGAGGATTGAGTGAGTAGATATCGGTACGGAGAGGATTGAGTGAGTAGGCTTACGTATCGGTACTCTTAATTTGTTCAAGTAACAAAGTATATTTTTTCACTTGTCATCATTTTTTTTCTTTTTAACTGTTAACTAGGGGTACCTTGAATGTATCCAAAGCATCCATTGCCAGTTTGTAGCCATCTTGTGAGTACATACATAGAGCGGATAATAGCTCTACAACCTGTCTTTTGACCATGGCGTTGCTTGTATCCATGGCTGCCATAAGTAAACAAAAGATTGTTTCCATTAGAGTGGTGAAATAATGGTTTGATAGATTACAATAATATAACAGTGCAAATGAGGAGAGGGTTCAATAATTAGAATACCGGTTCTTGCTTTTAAAGCACACATAGTTAAATACGAATGTCAGATTAGTTCAACTCTTTTACCCCGCTTGCTACTCGGGAAGAACGCGAACATATTTGTCATTATTATTGCATATCGTTACATCTATCTTAAGTGATCGTTGCATTTCCAAGTTAGTCGTATAGGGCGTTTGCAATCACGTGACAAAAAGCACGTGATTTGTGTTTACTTTCTGAAATGGTGTACAAGTAATAATGGCCGCTGTATTAATAAAGTTTCATATAGGCTTGAGCTTTTTTTAAATGATGTGTTGTGTTTTAAGTCTTATTAAGATTTAAGCTGTATTATGTATGTTAAATAAAATAGGCTATTTTATTATTATCATAGACATAGATCATAGACGATGTGAGCCTAATAGTGACTTGACTAGATATCCTGTTCATCAACACTATCACTTGACATCGTAGCCTAGCCTACGAAACATTAAAAGTGTAGGCCTATAAAGTGAAATTGAAAGTGTAAATAGGTCTAGCCGGCTCTAGCCTAATCACATTAATCAATTAATCTACAGTACTACTATTTACCTCCTTATTTTTGAGTAGGATAGCCAATATTCAGATGTGAATTTTGCATGATAAAGAAGTACTTCACTTTCACCACGTTATATTTGTACCTCAAGTGGGTTCTTTATTTACACAAATACGTCACTAAAAACCTAAGCCACGCCCACTAAGAACGCTCTATAAATTCAAAAAGTATTGGCGGGAATTGTGATAGTCTGATTAATTCAACAAGTATTGGCGGGAACTTTGATAGTCGGATTAATTCAACAAGTATTGGCGGGAACTTTGATAGTAGGATTAATTCAACAAGTATTGGCGGGAATTGTGATAGTAGGATTAATTCAACAAGTATTGGCGGGAATTGTGATAGTCGGATTAATTCAACAAGTATTGGCGGGAATTGTGATAGTAGGATTAATTCAACAAGTATTGGCGGGAACTTTGATAGTCGGATTAATTCAACAAGTATTGGCGGGAATTGTGATAGTCGGATTAATTCAACAAGTATTGGTGGGAATTGTGATAGTCGGATTAATTCAACAAGTATTGGCGGGAATTGTGATAGTCGGATTAATTCAACAAGTATTGGCGGGAATTGTGATAGTCGGATTAATTCAACAAGTATTGGCGGGAACTTTGATAGTCGGATTAATTCAACAAGTATTGGCGGGAATTGTGATAGTCGGATTAATTCAACAAGTATTGGCGGGAATTGTGATAGTCGGATTAATTCATCAAGTATTGGCGGGAACTTTGATAGTCGGATTAATTCAACAAGTATTGGCGGGAATTGTGATAGTCGGATTAATTCAACAAGTATTGGCGGGAACTTTGATAGTCGGATTAATTCAACAAGTATTGGCGGGAACTTTGATAGTCGGATTAATTTAACAAGTATTGGCGGGAATTGTGATAGTCGGATTAATTCAACAAGTATTGGCGGGAATTGTGATAGTCGGATTAATTCAACAAGTATTGGCGGGAATTGTGATAGTCGGATTAATTCAACAAGTATTGGCGGGAACTTTGATAGTCTAATTAATTCAACAAGTATTGGCGGAAATTGTGATAGTCGGATTAATTCAACAAGTATTGGCGGGAATTGTGATAGTCGGATTAATTCAACAAGTATTGGCGGGAATTGTGATAGTCGGATTAATTCAACAAGTATTGGCGGGAATTGTGATTGTCGGATTAATTCAACAAGTATTGGCGGGAACTTTGATAGTCGGATTAATTCAACAAGTATTGGCGGGAACTTTGATAGTAGGATTAATTCAACAAGTATTGGCGGGAACTTTGATAGTCGGATTAACTCAACAAGTATTGGCGGGAATTGTGATAGTCGGATTAATTCAACAAGTATTGGCGGGAACTTTGATAGTAGGATTAATTCGACAAGTATTGGCGGGAATTGTGATAGTCGGATTAATTCAACAAGTATTGGCGGGAATTGTGATAGTAGGATTAATTCAACAAGTATTGGCGGGAACTTTGATAGTCGGATTAATTCAACAAGTAATGGCGGGAATTGTGATAGTCGGATTAATTCAACAAGTATTGGCGGGAATTGTGATAGTCGGATTAATTCAACAAGTATTGGCGGGAATTGTGATAGTCGGATTAATTCAACAAGTATTGGCGGGAATTGTGATAGTCGGATTAATTCAACAAGTATTGGCGGGAACTTTGATAGTCGGATTAATTCAACAAGTATTGGCGGGAATTGTGATAGTTGGATTAATTCAACAAGTATTGGCGGGAATTGTGATAGTCGGATTAATTCAACAAGTATTGGCGGGAACTTTGATAGTCGGATTAATTCAACAAGTATTGGCGGGAATTGTGATAGTCGGATTAATTCAACAAGTATTGGCGGGAACTTTGATAGTCGGATTAATTCAACAAGTATTGGCGGGAACTTTGATAGTCGGATTAATTCAACAAGTATTGGCGGGAATTGTGATAGTCGGATTAATTCAACAAGTATTGGCGGGAACTTTGATAATAGATTAATTCAACAAGTATTGGCGGGAATTGTGATAGTCGGATTAATTCAACAAGTATTGGCGGGAATTGTGATAGTCGGATTAATTCAACAAGTATTGGCGGGAACTTTGATAGTCGGATTAATTCAACAAGTATTGGCGGGAATTGTGATAGTCGGATTAATTCAACAAGTATTGGCAGGAACTTTGATAGTAGGATTAATTCAACAAGTATTGGCGGGAATTGTGATAGTCGGATTAATTCAACAAGTATTGGCGGGAATTGTGATAGTAGGATTAATTCAACAAGTATTGGCGGGAACTTTGATAGTAGGATTAATTCAACAAGTATTGGCGGGAACTTTGATAGTAGGATTAATTCAACAAGTATTGGCGGGAACTTTGATAGTAGGATTAATTCAACAAGTATTGGCGGGAACTTTGATAGTAGGATTAATTCAACAAGTATTGGCGGGAATTGTGATAGTAGGATTAATTCAACAAGTATTGGCGGGAATTGTGATAGTAGGATTAATTCAACAAGTATTGGCGGGAACTTTGATAGTAGGATTAATTCAACAAGTATTGGCGGGAATTGTGATAGTCGGATTAATTCAACAAGTATTGGCGGGAACTTTGATAGTCGGATTAATTCAACAAGTATTGGCGGGAATTGTGATAGTAGGATTAATTCAACAAGTATTGTCGGGAATTGTGATAGTCGGATTAATTCAACAAGTATTGGCGGGAATTGTGATAGTCGGATTAATTCAACAAGTATTGGCGGGAATTGTGATAGTAGGATTAATTCAACAAGTATTGGCGGGAATTGTGATAGTCGGATTAATTCAACAAGTATTGGCGGGAACTTTGATAGTAGGATTAATTCAACAAGTATTGGCGGGAATTGTGATAGTAGGATTAATTCAACAAGTATTGGCGGGAACTTTGATAGTCGGATTAATTCAACAAGTATTGGCGGGAATTGTGATAGTCGGATTAATTCAACAGGTATTGGCGGGAATTGTGATAGTCGGATTAATTCAACAAGTATTGGCGGGAATTGTGATAGTCGGATTAATTCAACAAGTATTGGCGGGAATTGTGATAGTAGGATTAATTCAACAAGTATTGGCGGGAATTGTTATAGTCGGATTAATTCAACAAGTATTGGCGGGAACTTTGATAGTAGGATTAATTCAACAAGTATTGGCGGGATTTGTGATAGTAGGATTAATTCAACAAGTATTGGCGGGAACTTTGATAGTCGGATTAATTCAACAAGTATTGGCGGGAATTGTGATAGTCGGATTAATTCAACAAGTATTGGCGGGAATTGTGATAGTCGGATTAATTCAACAAGTATTGGCGGGAATTGTGATAGTCGGATTAATTCAACAAGTATTGGCGGGAATTGTGATAGTCGGATTAATTCAACAAGTATTGGCGGGAACTTTGATAGTAGGATTAATTCAACAAGTATTGGCGGGAACTTTGATAGTAGGATTAATTCAACAAGTATTGGCGGGAACTTTGATAGTCGGATTAATTCAACAAGTATTGGCGGGAATTGTGATAGTCGGATTAATTCAACAAGTATTGGCGGGAACTTTGATAGTAGGATTAATTCAACAAGTATTGGCGGGAACTTTGATAGTAGGATTAATTCAACAAGTATTGGCGGGAACTTTGATAGTCGGATTAATTCAACAAGTATTGGCGGGAATTGTGATAGTCGGATTAATTCAACAAGTATTGGCGGGAACTTTGATAGTCGGATTAATTCAATAAATAGGCTTTTTGTGGGAATAATGATAGTTGGATCATTTCAAAAAGAAGGCTATTGGCTGGAATAATGATAGTTAAATCATTTAAAAAGTATGCTGATGGCGGAAATAGTGATAGTCAGATCATTTCAATAAATGGTTGTTTTTTTTTTAGGGTAATAACGA
>OX421502.1:1555000-1567500 GCA_949126835.1 Anisus vortex | reverse complement strand
TTTCTACAACAAACAACCTACGTTTTTTTCCCCTCAATTAAGACATTTCATTTTTGGAAATAAAGAGCACTTAAGTAAGAGTTTTAAGTTCTATGAATACATGAATGACTTACCTTTAATTAGCCTTCTTGTATACTCCGCCTTCTGAACAAGTACAGACAACCCAATCTTAGAATTGAGAACAGACTTAATACACTCCACACATTCAATGAGAATAAGTGCTTCAGACAAGACTGTTACTCTTCTACTAGCGAAATTATCCACACAATCCAGAAGTCTGTCTAATCCTTCGTGATCCAAAAATGCTTGTAGCCATTCTTGATCAGAGTTTCGTAGTTTCTTCTTAATACTACTAAACGTTTGAACTGAAAACAAAACACGATATTGTCAAATGTTTTATCAGACCACAATAGTCCTCAAGAAGTTTTGTGTTATTACAAACGTTCATTAAAACTTCATAAAACAAAAATTTAAATAAAATTAAGAAACACCGTTGGCTACATCTATTGAAAAACACTTAGCCCCTCCACGCCTTTCTACCTATATTTTAATGAAATAATTATAGAGTTGATACATTGTTAGACTTATTTGTAGCTATGTAGCAGTAATTCTTAACATCTGATTTTTAGCATTATTATAGACAATATGAAAGTGAGAAAAGAAAACAGCCGTTGTAAAAAGAAAGAGTAAACTATCCTGTTAGGATATCCAATATAAAGAGAAAGTGTGAACTAACCTGTTGGAATAGCCATTATAAAGAGAAAGTGTGAACTAACCTGTTGGAATATCCAATATAAAGAGAAAAAGTGAACTAACCTTTTGGAATAGCCATTATAAAGAGAAAGTGTGAACTAACCTGTTAGAATAGCCATTATAAAGAGAAAGTGTGAACTAACCTGTTGGAATAGCCATTATAAAGAGAAAGTGTGAACTAACCTGTTGGAATAGCCATTATAAAGAGTAAGTGTGAACTAACCTGTTGGAATAGCCATTATAAAGAGAAAGTGTTAACTAACCTGTTGGAATAGCCATTATAAAGAGAAAGTGTTAACTAGCCTGTTGGAATAGCCATTATAAAGAGAAAGTGTCAACTAACCTGTTGGAATAGCCATTATAAAGAGAAAGTGTGAACTAACCTGTTGCAATAGCCATTATAAAGAGAAAGTGTTAACTAACCTGTTGGAATAGCCATTATAAAGAGAAAGTGTTAACTAACCTGTTGCAATAGCCATTATAAAGAGAAAGTGTGAACTAACCTGTTGGAATAGCCATTATAAAGAGAAAGTGTTAACTAACCTGTTGGAATAGCCATTATAAAGAGAAAAGGTTAACTAACCTGTTGGAATAGCCATTATAAAGAGAAAGTGTGAACTAACCTGTTGGAATAGCCATTATAAAGAGAAAAAGTGAACTAACCTGTTGGAATAGCCATTATAAAGAGAAAAAGTGAACTAACCTGTTGGAATAGCCATTATAAAGAGAAAGTGTGAACTAACCTGTTGGAATAACCATTATAAAGAGAAAGTGTTAACTAGCCTGTTGGAATAACCATTATAAAGAGAAAGTGTTAACTAGCCTGTTGGAATAGCCATTATAAAGAGAAAGTGTGAACTAACCTGTTGGAATAGTCATTATAAAGAGAAAGTGTTAACTAACCTGTTGGAATAGCCATTATAAAGAGAAAGTGTTAACTAACCTGTTGCAATAGCCATTATAAAGAGAAAGTGTGAACTAACCTGTTGGAATAGCCATTATAAAGAGAAAGTGTTAACTAACCTTTTGGAATAGCCATTATAAAGAGAAAGTGTTAACTAACCTGTTGGAATAGCCATTATAAAGAGAAAGTGTGAACTAACCTGTTGCAATAGCCATTATAAAGAGAAAGTGTTAACTAACCTGTTGGAATAGCCATTATAAAGAGAAAGTGTTAACTAACCTGTTGCAATAGCCATTATAAAGAGAAAGTGTGAACTAACCTGTTGGAATAGCCATTATAAAGAGAAAGTGTTAACTAACCTGTTGGAATAGCCATTATAAAGAGAAAGTGTTAACTAACCTGTTGGAATAGCCATTATAAAGAGAAAGTGTTAACTAACCTGTTGGAATAGCCATTATAAAGAGAAAGTGTTAACTAACCTGTTGGAATAGCCATTATAAAGAGAAAAAGTGAACTAACCTGTTGGAATAGCCATTATAAAGATAAAGTGTGAACTAACCTGTTGGAATAGCCATTATAAAGAGAAAGTGTGAACTAACCTGTTGGAATAGCCATTATAAAGAGAAAGTGTTAACTAGCCTGTTGGAATAGCCATTATAAAGAGAAAGTGTGAACTAACCTGTTGGAATAGTCATTATAAAGAGAAAGTGTTAACTAACCTGTTGGAATAGCCATTATAAAGAGAAAGTGTTAACTAATCTGTTGCAATAGCCATTATAAAGAGAAAGTGTGAACTAACCTGTTGGAATAGCCATTATAAAGAGAAAGTGTTAACTAACCTGTTGGAATAGCCATTATAAAGAGAAAGTGTTAACTAACCTGTTGCAATAGCCATTATAAAGAGAAAGTGTGAACTAACCTGTTGGAATATCCATTATAAAGAGAAAGTGTTAACTAACCTGTTGGAATAGCCATTATAAAGAGAAAGTGTTAACTAACCTGTTGGAATAGCCATTATAAAGAGAAAGTGTGAACTAACCTGTTGGAATAGCCATTATAAAGAGAAAAAGTGAACTAACCTGTTGGAATAGCCATTATAAAGAGAAAAAGTGAACTAACCTGTTGGAATAGCCATTATAAAGAGAAAGTGTGAACTAACCTGTTGGAATAGCCATTATAAAGAGAAAGTGTGAACTAACCTGTTGGAATAGCCATTATAAAGAGAACAAGTGAACTAACCTGTTGGAATAACCATTATAAAGAGAAAGTGTTAACTAGCCTGTTGGAATAACCATTATAAAGAGAAAGTGTTAACTAGCCTGTTGGAATAACCATTATAAAGAGAAAGTGTTAACTAGCCTGTTGGAATAGCCATTATAAAGAGAAAGTGTGAACTAACCTGTTGGAATAGTCATTATAAAGAGAAAGTGTTAACTAACCTGTTGGAATAGCCATTATAAAGAGAAAGTGTTAACTAACCTGTTGCAATAGCCATTATAAAGAGAAAGTGTGAACTAACCTGTTGGAATAGCCATTATAAAGAGAAAGTGTTAACTAACCTTTTGGAATAGCCATTATAAAGAGAAAGTGTGAACTAACCTGTTGCAATAGCCATTATAAAGAGAAAGTGTTAACTAACCTGTTGGAATAGCCATTATAAAGAGAAAGTGTTAACTAACCTGTTGCAATAGCCATTGTTAACCTGTTGGAATAGCCATTATAAAGAGAAAGTGTTAACTAACCTGTTGCAATAGCCATTATAAAGAGAAAGTGTGAACTAACCTGTTAGAATAGCCATTATAAAGAGAAAGTGTGAACTAACCTGTTGGAATAGCCATTATAAAGAGAAAGTGTGAACTAACCTGTTGGAATAACCATTATAAAGAGAAAGTGAGAACTAACCTGTTGGAATAGCCATTATAAAGAGAAAGTGAGAACTAACCTGTTGGAATAGCCATGATGGAGACAACAAATTCTGGATCACTTTGTTCAAGATCCATGTGATGTAGTGTGGCGCTGATTTTATTTTTTAATATGTTTCTCAGTCCTGAAAACAAAAATGGTTCTCATTGAAAACAACAATAATGGCCAGTATTGTAAAGTAGGTGGGTGCAAATAGTGCACAATTGTGAGAGGTCCGGGGAGGGGGGGGCATAACAGTATAAAGTTAAAGGGGTGCAATTATTGTAAAAGGAGGAGGGGGGGGGGGAGAATAGTGTACATCGGTTTCAGAATATAAAGTGGTAGCGAGGTCGAGGTTGGCTAATGTTTCCTCCTTTGTCCGTCACTACGTGTTTTTCCTATATCAGTGATTGACATTTAAATTAAGACATGAATACATAGTAATTACAACTTTAGCCATTATGGCAATTCTACCTGATGTTTAATAGGACTGGATAGCTAGATTTAAATATTAGTTCTAACTAAAGGAAAGACGTCTTTTTGTTTATTAGTGTGTCTGAGTGTGTGAATCAGAACATTAGTACACAAATAGATATTTCTGAACACGAAATAATTGCTGCAGATATGTCGACAGTGTTCATTTGTTCTATCTTTCAAAATGTTGATTTCATTCATTTATTAAACATCAACTTTTATCTTTTTCTTTTCTTCTCAAGACGCTACTAGGTAGTTTAACCGATATGGACACATTAAACATTTTATAAACATTTTTCGCAGAAAGAATTTTTTTTATTATAATGGCACAAGTTTATAGCGATAATAATGGCAGAAACTGCTTGCGAATATAATGACACACACTACAGGCACCTATAATAAACACAAACTGCTTGCGAATATAATGACACACACTACAGGCACCTATAATAAACACAAACTGCTTGCGACTATAATGACACACACTACAGGCGAATAAAATGGCCCAAAATGCATGCGAGTATAATGACATACATTGCTTACGAATATAATGGCACAAGATACTTGCGACTATAATGGCACAATATACTTGCGACTATAATGGCACAAGATACTTGCGACTATAATGGCACAAGATACTTGCGACTATATTGGCACAAGATACTTGCGACTATAATGGCCCAATATACTTGCGACTTAAATGGCACAAGATACTTGCGACTATATTGGCACAAGATACTTTCGACTATAATGGCCCAATATACTTGCGACTATAATGGCACAACATACTTGCGACTATAATGGCACAATATAATGCGACTATAATGGCACAAGATACTTGCGACTATAATGGCCCAATATACTTTCGACTATAATGGTACAAGATACTTGCGACTATAATGGCACAAGATACTTGCGACTATAATGGCACAAGATACTTGCTACTATAATGGCACATAGTGCTTGCAACTATAACGACACAAACTGACAACAAACTTACCAAGAGCTTTGTTTCTCTTGGAATAGTTCACTTTATGTTATGAATGAGGTTTTGAGTTTCCGCAACATCTGTTTTTGTTGTCTGTTGTTTCGTTTATATTAAAATATATTCTACAGTACAATGTGTGGCTTTTCGTGACTTCTTTTTATCGTTGTCTTTTGTCTACTATATATTGATATATATACAGTACGTGTGTGATTTTTGTTGTTAATGTTCATCTCGAGATTTTGTCTAAAATTTTAATATGTACAAGAGACAGAGAGAAAATGTTTGAAATACAAACATGAGAAATGACAGTTATGGAGTAAATGTTTGAAATACAAACAAAAGAAGTGAGAGTCAGGGAGTAAATGTTTGAAATACAAACATGAGAAGTGAGAGTCAGGGAGTAAATGTTTGAAATACAAACAAAAGAAGTGAGAGTCAGGGAGTAAATGTTTGAAATACAAACATGAGAAGTGAGAGTCAGGGAGTAAATGTTTGAAATACAAACAAAAGAAGTGAGAGTCAGGGAGTAAATGTTTGAAATACAAACATGAGAAGTGAGAGTCAGGGAGTAAATGTTTGAAATACAAACAAAAGAAGTGAGAGTCAGGGAGTAAATGTTTGAAATACAAACATGAGAAGTGAGAGTCAGGGAGTAAATGTTTGAAATACAAACAAAAGAAGTGAGAGTCAGGGAGTAAATGTTTGAAATACAAACATGAGAAGTGAGAGTCAGGGAGTAAATGTTTGAAATACAAACATGAGAAGTGAGAGTCAGAGAGTAAATGTTTGAAATACAAACATGAGAAGTGAGAGTCAGGGAGTAAATGTTTGAAATACAAACATGAGAAGTGAGAGTTAGAGAGTAAATGTTTGAAATACAAACATGAGAAGTGAGAGTCAGGGAG
Organism: Anisus vortex; assembly: GCA_949126835.1. NCBI lineage: Eukaryota > Metazoa > Mollusca > Gastropoda > Planorbidae > Anisus > Anisus vortex. Next base: position 1,561,574 of record OX421502.1, on the reverse strand, counting down.
TAAATGTTTGAAATACAAACATGAGAAGTGAGAGTCAGGGAGTAAATGTTTGAAATGCAAACAAAAGAAGTGAGAGTCAGGGAGTAAATGTTTGAAATACAAACATGAGAAGTGAGAGTCAGGGAGTAAATGTTTGAAATACAAACAAAAGAAGTGAGAGTCAGGGAGTAAATGTTTGAAATACAAACATGAGAAGTGAGAGTCAGGGAGTAAATGTTTGAAATACAATCATGAGAAGTGAGAGTCAGAGAGTAAATGTTTGAAATACAAACATGAGAAGTGAGAGTCAGGGAGTAAATGTTTGAAATACAAACATGAGAAGTGAGAGTTAGAGAGTAAATGTTTAAAATACAAACATGAGAAGTGAGAGTCAGGGAGTAAATGTTTGAAATACAAACATGAGAAGTGAGAGTCAGGGAGTAAATGTTTGAAATACAAACAAAAGAAGTGAGAGTCAGGGAGTAAATGTTTGAAATACAAACATGAGAAGTGAGAGTCAGGGAGTAAATGTTTGAAATACAAACATGAGAAGTGAGAGTCAGGGAGTAAATGTTTGAAATACAAACAAAAGAAGTGAGAGTCAGGGAGTAAATGTTTGAAATACAAACATGAGAAGTGAGAGTCAGGGAGTAAATGTTTGAAATACAAACATGAGAAGTGAGAGTCAGAGAGTAAATGTTTGAAATACAAACATGAGAAGTGAAAGTTATAGAGTAAATGTTTGAAATACAAACATGAGAAGTGAGAGTCAGGGAGTAAATGTTTGAAATACAAACAAAAGAAGTGAGAGTCAGGGAGTAAATGTTTGAAATACAAACATGAGAAGTGAGAGTCAGGGAGTAAATGTTTGAAATACAAACATGAGAAGTGAGAGTCAGGGAGTAAATGTTTGAAATACAAACATGAGAAGTGAAAGTTAGAGAGTAAATGTTTGAAATACAAACATGAGAAGTGAGAGTCAGGGAGTAAATGTTTGAAATACAAACATGAGAAGTGAGAGTCAGGGAGTAAATGTTTGAAATACAAACATGAGAAGTGAGAGTCAGAGAGTAAATGTTTGAAATACAAACATGAGAAGTGAAAGTTAGAGAGTAAATGTTTGAAATACAAACATGAGAAGTGAAAGTTAGAGAGTAAATGTTTGAAATACAAACATGAGAAGTGAGAGTCAGGGAGTAAATGTTTGAAATACAAACATGAGAAGTGAAAGTTAGAGAGTAAATGTTTGAAATACAAACATGAGAAGTGAGAGTCAGGGAGTAAATGTTTGAAATACAAACATGAGAAGTGAGACGTTCCAAGTTGTTGTACCAAAAAGTTCATAGCAAATTTTGCCTGGCTCTTTATTGGGTGGTTAAAATTTTTAATTCTTCAATAACTATATGGAGCAGGTGAGTCAGTGACTGATTCTTCAATAACTATATGGAGCAGGTGAGTCAGTGACTGATTCTTCAATAACTATATGGAGCAGGTGAGTCAGTGACTGATTCTTCAATAACTATATGGAGCAGGTGAGTCAGTGACTGATTCTTCAATAACTATATGGAGCAGGTGAGTCAGTGACTGATTCTTCAATAACTATATGGAGCAGGTGAGTCAGTGACTGATTCTTCAATAACTATATGGAGCAGGTGAGTCAGTGACTGATTCTTCAATAACTATATGGAGCAGGTGAGTCAGTGACTGATTCTTCAATAACTATATGGAGCAGGTGAGTCAGTGACTGATTCTTCAATAACTATATGGAGCAGGTGAGTCAGTGACTGATTCTTCAATAACTATATGGAGCAGGTGAGTCAGTGACTGATTCTTCAATAACTATATGGAGCAGGTGAGTCAGTGACTGATTCTTGGATACAAAATAATCTCATTATTTCTATCACTTATTAGAATGTGAACTGACTTCTTTGAGTCTTGGATACAAAATAATCTCATTATTTCTATCACTTATAAGAATGTCAATTGTTTTCATTGAGTCTTGAATGCAAAATAATCTCCTAATTTCTAGCACTTATTAGAATTAGAGAATGGTTTTCCAAACATCGATTAAAAATTTATTTTGCTAATGAAAACAACAACTGAGCAGTCCAAATTTTTTGTTTATTGCCTTAAGACTTTGTTTTCTGCCACCAATGTTTTCATTTTTTTGTCTATTAATGTAATATTTCTAGTTTAAAAATTATTGCACACAAAAAATAATAGAGGTTTCCCGTATGTATGTAGGGAAATTGTTTTAATTCGCCAAAATACTTATATGAACTTTGTGGAGTAAAACAAGTTTTAATTCGGTAAAATACTTGACGAACTTTGGTGATTAACACAAGTTTTAATTTGGTACAATAATACAAGGAAGTCTAGTGAGTAAAAATGTTTTTGTAAGTTAAAATTTTTCTGGTAATTATGAAGAAAATCAAAAGTTTTCATAATGTGAGCTTCTATTGTGTACGGGGTGAGAAAAAAAGTTTTCCAGAAACACAGTCAACAACATTCATTATTGACTTTTGACATAAAACAAGAAAGAAAGTAAAATGTTAACCTTTCTTTCAAATATTCATCTCTACAGTCTTTTGTTAACACTTAGTCTGTAAAAAGAAAAGTTAACATTGTTCTCTTTAAGTACGTGAGGTAAAGTTAACAATGTTGTCTTTAAAGTACTTGGGCCTCAGTTAGAAGCTTCCTACTATTCTTATATTGTACATTCACTTCATGATAGCTTATTGTGTGCACGAATATTGACAAACTAGTGGAGCCGCGGACACATGCCTTCACACAATAGTTATGTATTTCTAAAGGTAAATAGCACAATCAACAATTTAAAAACTAACAAACATCATACAGTAAACCTCTTACGATATAAACCAACAATAAACTAAATAGATATACACAAAAGTCGCGAAAACCGAAAGCCCATTAAATTGAGTATAATATTGAGAATTGTAGCCGTAACGGGATGTGCTCGGCTCATATTGTTTTAACAAGCAGGATTTACTACACATACTCCCCAAACGAATTGTATGTTTTGTCGTGTCCATTTCTAGCCGTCAAATTTTGTTTCTATTTTCTTTCCATTTTCTATGTCTGACCATACCGGGTAAACAGTTATTTATTTAAACTTTCAGTAACAATCACGATCGACCCAAACCCTAACACTAAAAGATATTGTTATAATAACCTACACGTATTAATATATTGATACTATTTGTTTTATTAGTTTTAAAAAAAGTAATTTATTTGCCTACATAAATGAACTATGCACTAACATGAAATTATTTTTAATTATAGAATATGACCTATTTTGTAAATGGAGTAATATTATTTATAATCTATTCGTCCTAGTCCTATAGATCTATTCGTCATATATATATATATCCGTCCTATTTGTCTAGTTCTATAGCTCTTTCTGTCCTAGTCATATAGATCTTTTCGTCCTAGTCCCATAGATCTATTCGTCCTAGTCCTATAGATCGATTTGTCCTAGTTCCATAGATCTATTCGTCCTAGTCCTATAAATCTATTTGTCCTAGTCCTAGAGATCTATTCGTCGTTGTCCTAAAGATCTATTTGTCCTAGCTGTATAGATCTATTTGTCCTATTCCTATAGATCTATTTGTCCTAGTCCTATAGATCTATTCGTCCTATTCCTATAGATCTATTTGTCCTAGTCCTATAAATCTATTCGTCCTATTCCTATAGATCTATTCGTCCTAATTCTATAGATCTATTTGTCCTAGTGCTATATATATGTTTGTCTTGGTCATGTAAATCTATTTGTCCTACTGCTAAAGATCCTTTTGTCCTAGTCCTATAAATATATTTGTTTTAGTGCTATAGCTCTTTCTGTTTGTCCTAGTCCTATAGATCTATTAGTCCTAGTCCTAAAGATATATTCGTCATAGTCCTAGTGTTATAGCTCTTTTTGTCCGATTGATCTATTTGTCCGAGTTCTATAGCTCTTTCTGTCCTAGTCATATAGATCTTTTCGTCCTAGTCCCATAGATCTATTCGTCCTAGTCCTATAGATCGATTTGTCCTAGTTCCATAGATCTATTCGTCCTAGTCCTATAGATCTATTCGTCCTAGTCCTATAGATCGATTCGTCCTAGTCCCATAGATCTATTCGTCCTAGTCCAATAGATCTATTCGTCCTAGTCCTATAGATCTATCCGTCCTAGTCCTATAGATCTATTCGCCCTAGTCCCATAGATCTATTCGTCCTTGTTCTATAGATCTATTCGTCCTAGTCCCAGAGATCTATTCGTTCTAGTCCTATAGATCTATTCGTCCTAGTCCCATAGATCTATTCGTCCTAGTCCTATACATCTATTCGTCCTAGTCCCATAGATCTATTCGTCCTAGTCCTATAAATATATTCGTCCTATTCCTATAGATCTATTCGTCCTAGTTCTATAGATCCATTTGTCCTAGTGCTATATATATGTTTGTCCTAGTCATATAAATCTATTTGTCCTACTGCTAAAGATCCTTTTGTTCTAGTCCTATAAATATATTTGTTTTAGTGCTATAGCTCTTTCTGTTTGTCCTAGTCCTATAGATCTATTAGTCCTAGTCCTAAAGATATATTCGTCATAGTCCTATAGATCTATTCGTCCTAGTCCCATAGATCTATTCGTCCTAGTCCTATAAATCTATTCGTCCTATTCCTATAGATCTACTCGTCCTAGTTCTATAGATCCATTTGTCCTAGTGCTATATATATGTTTGTCCTAGTCATATAAATCTATTTGTCCTACTGCTAAAGATCCTTTTGTCCTAGTCCTATAAATATATTTGTTTTAGTGCTATAGCTCTTTCTGTTTGTCCTAGTCCTATAGATCTATTAGTCCTAGTCCTAAAGATATATTCGTCATATTCCTATAGATCTATTTGTCCTAGTGCTATAGCTCTTTTTGTCCGATTGATCTATTTGTCCTAGTTCTATAGCTCTTTCTGTCCTAGTCATATAGATCTTTTCGTCCTAGTCCCATAGATCTATTCGTCCTAGTCCTAAAGATCCATTTGTCCTAGTTCCATAGATCTATTCGTCCTAGTCCTATAGATCTATTCGTCCTAGTCCTATAGATCGATTCGACCTAGTCCCATAGATCTATTCGTCCTAGTCCCATAGATCTATTCGTCCTAGTCCTATAGATCTATTCGTCCTAGTCCTATAGATCTATTCGCCCTAGTCCCATAGATCTATTCGTCCTTGTCCTATAGATCTATTCGTCCTAGTCCCATAGATCTATTCGTTCTAGTCCTATAGATCTATTCGTCCTAGTCCCATAGATCTATTTGTCCTAGTCCTATAAATCTATTCGTCCTAGTCCCATAGATCTATTCGTCCTAGTTTTATAAATCTATTCGTCCTATTCCTATAGATCTATTCGTCCTAGTTCTATAGATCCATTTGTCCTAGTGCTATATATATGTTTGTCCTAGTCATATAAATCTATTTGTCCTACTGCTAAAGATCCTTTTGTCCTAGTCCTATAAATATATTTGTTTTAGTGCTATAGCTCTTTCTGTTTGTCCTAGTCCTATAGATCTATTAGTCCTAGTCCTAAAGATATATTCGTCATAGTCCTATAGATCTATTTGTCCTAGTGCTATAGCTCTTTTTGTCCGATTGATCTATTTGTCCTAGTTCTATAGCTCTTTCTGTCCTAGTCATATAGATCTTTTCGTCCTAGTCCCATAGATCTATTCGTCCTAGTCCTAAAGATCGATTTGTCCTAGTTCCATAGATCTATTCGTCCTAGTCCTATAGATCTATTCGTCCTAGTCCTATAGATCAATTCGTCCTAGTCCCATAGATCTATTCGTCCTAGTCCAATAGATCTATTCGTCCTAGTCCTATAGATCTATTCGTCCTAGTCCTATAGATATATTCGTCCTAGTCCCATAGATCTATTCGTCCTAGTCCTATAGATCTATTCGTCCTAGTCCCATAGATCTATTCGTCATAGTCCTATAGATCTATTCGTCCTAGTCCCATAGATCTATTCGTCCTAGTCCCATAGATATATTCGTCATAGTCCTATAGATATATTCGTCCTAGTCCCATAGATCTATTCGTCCTAGTCACATAGATCTATTCGTCCTAGTCCTATAGTTCTATTCGTCCTAGTCCTATAGATCTATTCGTCCTAGTCCTATAGATCTATTCGTCCTAGTCCTATAGATCTATTCGTCTTAGTCCCATAGATCTATTCGTCTTAGTCCCATAGATCTATTCGTCCTAGTCCTATAGACATCTAAGAAAACAGGTTATGTTAAACAGCGTGTGACAGAAATTGAATCAATGAAAGCCTAGTCGGTCGGGAAAAATGACAAGAACAATGTCAGCAATAAATTATAATCAAAGCATTTTACTATCTTAAACAGAGTGACATTATGGGCTAGCTTTTATGGGCCGTTTTTTTTTAGTTCTTGAACTAAAGTCCAACATATTTGTTAATTTAAAGTTTTGTCTTCAAATGATTTATAATATTGATCAGGGGAAATGGTTCAGCTCTCTTTTTCATGTCAGTAATTGTAAAGTCACTATTCAGTGTATTTATGAAGTCAATATTCA